>MVJL01005711.1:0-158789 GCA_002156465.1 Macrocentrus cingulum | reverse complement strand
ACGGTTGAGGACTGTGCGCTTGACTGCTTCTTATTTCCAAGCATCGACATCAGCATCGACATCTAAACAACCCGACTACCACCACGATGAGGACGATTTTATAGCCTAAAATTCTCACATGCACTTTAACTTTCCACAAGTGACCATTGTTGATGTTGGCGTCTCTCTTTTCCCCTTCGCTCTCACTCGCTCTTACAGCCGCACGCACGTCAAGAAAAATTCAAAGTCTTTAAACGTTCATATTTTTTAAACAATTGAATTTAGCGAAAATGTCTTGATGACAAAAGTGATAGACAATTATTAACTAAATAAGATAGGCTTTTTAAAATTTAGAAAAAAAAATTTTTTACTTATTCGATTGTTTAAACATATACCTACCACTCCGATCGAATTTCTATAAATACCATTGGAAACAGTGATTTTTTTCCTATCTAACGGGCCTTAATTTGCTTGCCGACTCGAAATTGCACACGGGAGGGGTCCAGCTCCAGGACTACTTGGAATATATTCTAAGCGACGATTAATATGTACAAGTTGTATAAGAAACTTGTTGTTTTTTTTTTTAATGCCGTGTTCCAAGGATTTTATCATGTAACCTCTGGTAGTGCACGAGCAATGTTTGTGAGTTTTGTTAGATATATAAAAATAGATAGCGCACGAGTGTGATGTTACATGCGCAGTGTAAACAACTCCGTTACATTGACGTAGCAGGAGAATAAGCGTAGCTAAGAGGTGCCAGGGCGCGGGAAACTTTCTTAATCAGAGTCGCATGCTAGTTGAGCTTATAGCCACGCGCAAGCATGTGATGGCTCTTTCGATTACTCACATGACTGATGCCATCAGTTGTTTCAATTTATACCCCCTCGTTTGGCCACGCACAACAGGATAGAATAAAATTAATATACGAGCGAGACGACCACTCGTTGTCTTTATCACTGCACACTCGATCGTGTGTTGGGGACACTTGATGGCCGTGAACATAGGTGTGATGGCAGATATGACGATTCATATCTCTTACGCGCTGGAAAATAGGAATGCAGGAGCTGCAGGAGCTTCCATGTTATGGCTTGCGTCTTCATATTTCATACGAGGATGCGGATCCAACCTGGCGCGAATCCCCCTTTACTCGCGTCAGCATCAGCTGCGCCACACTCGTCTTTCCGGCTTTCGACAAATCGTGACCACCATGCATACCAAGGTCTGATGCTATATGCGGCCACCGCTCCTTTCCTTTTCGCTTTTTTTTTTACGTTTCTATTTTTTAAAACGTATACCTGATGTAGAATGGTGATGGGTTGATCTAGGTCTCTCTTGCCCCATATGTGGCTTTCTCTATAGCAATCCTATAGGCGCAGTATCTGGAATTTGCAGTTGTTTACCTGCATGTCGTGGAATTAGTATATGCATTAAATAGCACTTTAGTATCTTGTCTAGTCGTTATTAATTGATTTTTATGGGCTAGTTATATAGAATGAAGATTTATCTACTTAGAATAAAGCTAGTTTCACTTTTTTAATTAGCCAGCTTGAAAAAAAAATATTCTAACGGTAATGGTAAATTTTAATTGACTCTTTAAAGTCATTTTGTTTTTACTGGTAAACACAAATAGCCGCACGTTAAATATAGTTATATGTGGAAATAAAATTAAGTATTTGTTGCAGGAAGAGTGAGGAGGCATCACCGCGAATCGGGCAGCACAGAGGGCAAAGCCTGCTGCTAAAGCCATCAGTGTTTTCGCGCGTTTCCCTGGAAACGGAGCTTTTATGGGTCTGCAAAGCTCGGCAACGGTTTACTTGGCTGGCTATTTACAGTCGGCCACACCATTCTCCCAAGGGATTGACCCTTGGCAAGTCCCATGGATACCTTTTGACAACTGCTGAGGTCCTGTTCGAGATGCGTGGGCGGATTGCCTTGCATGCCGTTGAGACGCATGGTCACAGTAGGCACACGCTGAGGCAGTTAATCAGCGCCAAGGGATAAATTGGGTATTTGGCGTGTATTATAGGATAGAACCGCAATCAATCGCTGTGAGTATATACACCTCTGTCTAGTTATGCCTCGGTGCAATCAACTCTTGTCCCGCCTGTGGGCGCTAAAAAGTCTTGTCTCTCCGCCCCCTTTAGAACGGGTTGCCGACATGACTTTGCTCGCGCGCTCCCTCGACGCGGCCATCAGCGTCCCGCGCGCAACACTGCCGCCGGTCTCCTGACCCATTATCGTATTTCAGCAGTTCTCCTTTACTCACCACACTCCAAGGACAAGGCCAACAAACTCTTTGCGTCTTCTGTGATCCTGTTGGAAATGCGTGGGCGCGGTCTCCGCGAGGGCTGGCCGAGTCCACGAGGTCGCACCCTTTTCGGCCACACGTGCATCAGCGAGCCAGCGCGGCTCCAGCCCTCCATCCAACCCCGCGAGAGATGTCCCGCGCCGTCAACTCGTGCCTGTAGAAGGGTGTCTTTGCTGCATGCCAGCCCGCTTCTCAATGAATTCCACTAGTAACCCCAAAACACTTGCACCCTCAAGCAGCGTGCTACGCATGCCTCGACTTTCCCATATCACGCTCTTTTCGGCTGTTGGCCATCACCTTGATGCCGCCAGCGCGAGTCTGATGATCTGGGTCAACCGCGGTGGCATCAGCTATACATTACTGGTAAATCTATCACGCTCCTATATTTGGTGCAGGAAGTCTCACATGATGGACATTTGTCCTCTGCCTGACAAAAAGTACTTTTCAATGTATATAGGTATTTAGGGCTCGTTAGCGTCGTTGCTGGGTTACGGCTCAAGGGTGTCCACGCTCTTCCTGACTCGACGGCACTATTAGCTCGTGGCTTCGGGTAGCCGCTCCCCAAATATAATTTGACTAAATGAGGGGTGCGACTGGGCGTGAATGAAATTCCTCCGTGGTCCGCGCGAGCATGACTGAGTATAGCGTGGGCTTTATTCATCGACGCATCGGTTGTGCGCGCAGTGTCGGCTGGATGCTAATACGCCGTCGTCGCTCTGTCCAATTCACTGTCCCGCTGGCTCAGCCACGGAAATCCATGTCCGAACACGTGCCCGAAACACTAGGCAAGCATGAGAGCTTCTTATTAAAACTCTGGCCTTTTTTTTCCCCTCGCTCGAGCGGTGATGCCGCGCAAGGTGCAGGTGGCCACTTTCACGCTCGTTGCCCCGCACTCGCAGAGACGTGACTGTATATTTATAACTGCAATAACAATTGACAAATTAATAGAGAAAAAATATTCAGAGGCCTTTTCCCCACATATAGTAAAAGTGCTATGTGATATTTTAGAATTTAACAGTAAAAGACATGATAAAGATATTTAAAAAATTTAAATTAATTCGTGGAAGTTAAGAAAACATATGTATTGAGTTGTAGACGCTTGGAGCGTGTGTTTTCGACATGACTAGGGTTGATTTTCAAACAGTCTGAACACTGAAGTAGTCCCAGGCGCGCCAGATGGATGTGTCTGTAACTACTATAGCGGGCAGTCAGTAGTGTAGGTCGAGACCGAGCAAGTCGGGCGAACGATGGGAGAAAGGTCGTAACGAGAGATAACAAGTAAACAAGGAGTTAACAGTAGGCACTCGCAAGGCGAAAGGTTTCTTTAGGTTTCTGTGATCCTATTCAAAGAGCGGGGGCGGCACCCGCGGAGGGCAGGCCGTCAAACTCGCGGGGCGGAACCCTCACGCCGAGAGGCGGTGCGGAACAGCAGTTTGCGATTTTCGGCGAGACTCCAGGAGTCCCCTTTCCACGCATTCGATCCACTGGATGTCAGTTGGCTGCGCCAGGAAGCGCGGAAAATCCGCTGACTAATTATTCCGCAGCCCCAAAATTCACGGAGCAAGTGTGGAAAAAACTGCAGCAACGCATCAGAGTATGTAAGTACAGGAATAACGCCAGTGGTACAGCTTCGCCGTAGCCACGTCTATACACAATCTTGTTGCAGAACCGCCCAAGGATTCTTGGTACACTTGGTGAACTCCACGCCCAGCTCGACAATGTGGATATGCAGACCACCTCATCACATTACTCCATCAGGTGCGATGGCCTCCGCTGCGAAATTCAACAGAGTTCAAGTGCACCTATCTCACAGCCAGCGAGACACAACCTCAAACGACTCTCTGCCCTCTGGAAAAAGATGTTTTCACCTCGAGAACAAAGGTACCACTAATGAGGAGGACCTTTTGCCACGATGTTGCCACGGAATTTGTAGCATCCAGGCCATTAAATATCGCGCGTTCCGCCCACGGAGATGAGGGTGGACCTCTCGCGCCACCCCCATTTTCGCGCCCCATTTCGGCCTACACTCCAGAGCTCTGCCAGCTCCATGGCTCCCTGTTCCAGTTGTTTACTCATATATTGTCCGCGTGGCATCACGACCACCTCGATGTATCCGCGCGCAAGGATAAAAAAACCGGAACAAGTGGAAAGACGCCTTGGTTCTGACACGAAAGAGGCGCGCCATGGGACACGGATGACCGCGGTTGCTTGGCTTATCACTCGCTCGCGTGTCCTAACGATGCCTGTCCCTCGAGCACGATGCAAATTGGCAAACTCGGTCTGATCAACAAATCTACCGCTACGGGCAATTTATGCTACCCTACCACTTTTGTATGTTATCCAATAATCGTCGTCCTGGTGCTCCTGGCCTCCTGGTCGGCGCTGGCCATCAGCGCTTCCAAGGACTACGACACTCTCTGATGGTGTCTCCCCAGCTTTATATCGCTGATGTGTACACATTTGCCACAATCTCACGCGACTAAACCGGTCCAGGCGCTGTCCCAACCACTCGCACGCTCGACTGCACCCCCAGCCGTCGCACACCACGTATGTATGAATATTAATTACACCATGGATGACAATAGTCAGGCACGCAGTAAGACGCAGGAGGTTGGCAGGAGCCCTTCAGACCTTATTATGCAGACTATACTATCGGGTTTACACGCACGTGTCGCCCCCCAATACACATATATAACTCCTGCCAACCCCTGTGGTTATACTCTGATGGCCAGTGACAGTAATATAACTCATAATTTGAAGCTTTTGACTGTGAGTTTCAATTTAATTAATTTTTGTCTCCTCACCCTCACCTTTTTTTTTGCAGATCAAGTACATGTGATGTCCTCAAACGCCAATTCGGAGGCTACACTTGTGGTATATGCGGCCCTAGTACGAGAAAGTACACGATCGCGGGTCCCACTGGGCCTCCACAGGAGCAGTTCGTGCCACTGAGGCGCCTTTTGTTTGGCCAAGAACATCCGGTTGGCCATTAGACACACACACGACGAGATCGAGTGTCTCGAGGCGCAACTTTGGCGTCTTGGATGATGGAAATAGCGCGCGCAAGCAAAGGTTGCATCAGAAGCGATTGGATGTCAGGCATCCTGCACCGGATGGCCCGGTTTCTCCTGGAGATGCTTGCCTGGTAGAAAAGCGTGGGTGGAATCTCGACGAGGGAACCCTTTCGTTGCAACCCTACGAGGTGGAACGCACGTTCAATATACCATACAGAAATTAATGTTGTCATGAGCAAGTTGTATGACACATGCCTGCAAATGGTGGGATAGATGCCGACGGACACTGCCTTAAACTCGTTCATCCACGTTCGCTTCCTCGCTCGAGCTGCCGCGGGCTCGTTTGCCAGCAACGACAGTTTCCGAACGGCCAAGTGAAGCATCAGAAGAGCATGAGATCCGTCGAGGATTGCAGAAGCCGGCGGCGGCGGAGACCTCGATCGTATGGACCACCTTCTCTCGCAGAATGCGAGCCTGCTTCGAATATGTGAATATATTTTATTCAACCCTTTATCCAGACAGCCGGATTAAATTATTCCTGTCCCGCGGCCCCTTGCCCACCAAGTTGTGCAGCTGATACTTGCGCACCGCTCCGCTACACTCTCATATTTTTTCAATTAAATCTTCTCCTTGTATAAGCGCGCGCTCTGGCACGTCCAAGACATTTCTCTCATCTGCTCACTGCCAATAATCTAGACAGAAATGTATATTATACATTTCTTTTACTTCAAAATATCTGAAATTCTTCTTGGTATGGCCACAGGGAGACCGTGACTCCTCTCCGGAAGGGCCACACAGGTTTTCCGCGCCGGACATCGCGTCACCAACACCAGCACGAATTTCGTACGACCTGTTTGTTCCTCCTGCTAGCCTGGCAGCGGGGGATCAAACCAATAGACTGCCGATAGCCTTTTCAAATATCGACTCGATTGCAATACAGAATTTTGTTGCTCCTTGAACGCTGTCCGTTTGTTGTAACCTGCCGACTTTTTTCACTTTTATACGTATGTACTCTCATCTGGCCTGCATAGCAGCGACTCGCGTGTACTCTGCCGCGAGCTTTGTATAGACTTGTCCGCGGCGTCTGAGAGTGAAACTCAACCTCTCGCCCAGCTGCCACGAGCTTGCTGACTGTCCTCTTCTCCTGATCCTCGCCCGTGTTATGACGCCATCGATCTGACACGGGTTCGGACAGTTCTGACAGCAGTGTGTGATTTTACAAAGTGAGTAAAAGGTCGTCTGCAGTATATCTGTATGTAAAAACCTGTATACTTGAAGTTGTTGCATCGGCAAGAAGGCTCTTGGCCATCACTCGATGCTCACTTGAACTCTCATGATGCGGGTGAGACGTGATAAACCCTCTGCTTGCATACATACCTAGAAGCAATGTTGGAGCATTTGAAAAGGTGGTTTTTGGTGGTGAGCAACCCTACGAATATTAGAACTACCTTCTGCGCGACGATGCGGTCTTGGTAGCGATGTGTGGCTCGAAGCACTTGAGCAAGTAACTCTTTTCTACGCTACCTCGTGTGGCTGCTAATGGGCTCATGTGTGGAACCCTCCCCTTGCTGGCTGACAACCGCAACAGGGATAACACCCGTGTTGGGTACAAGACAAAGAGTTGTGTGTCAGACAGATTTGTGTATGCTAGCGCGACTCTTGTTGAGTGCTGCAAGCACATCCGCTCTCGAAAAAAACCTCGTCAATACCCACCCACGCATTTTTCTGCTGCAAGCAGTGAAAGCGATAGGAAAGTTCGGTTTTCCCGGGCAATTCATGCTTTACTGATAGCTCCGGAAGGAGCCGATTGATTGGAAACGGCCGCGAGGATTCTCCCTGATTCATCCATCCTCCAATGCGATCAAGCCGCAGAAGAACACGTGAAAGCACCCACCGCCAATCACACAATTTTTGCCCGGTTATGCTCTATGAATTCCTGGTATCGAAAAACGCCCGGGGAAAGTTTTTTATTTAGAGAAAGTTTCGGCAGCGAGTGTACTGCCACTGCAACAACAAAAATTGCCCTTACATCCGGCGAAAATTCATCATACGTAAAATACAGTATTTACGTTAAATTTCAATTTTAAATAGGATATAAGTTTAAAGGATTTAGTGACTTTTGAAAAATTTCAAAACCACAATTACACGTGCAGTTATTTCACTTTGATGTGGCACGTATAAGCTCTCTAGCAATATACGATGCTCCCTCCGGCTTAGTAATCAACGTCAACTAAATTATAGCAGTGATAATCTCACGAACAAAGGAAACGCTTCAAATAAGCCAGGGTAGTATGACTCTGCAGGGGTTGATCGCGGGGGCAGGACAAAGCTTCATAGGCGGCATAACTCCACCCTGCATATAGTACTCTATTGACCGGGCAATCTGACCCAGAAAGTCTGTCATAATAATCTCCAGGCAGTGCGTATACACTGAATTAGTTGGATTTTTTTTGTTAAGTAAAATTTTTTATTTATCGCTCCATCTTTGCTTGCAAAATTCACTACTCAGAGTGAGGTTTTGTTCGTTCATATACGAAGGGTAACTTGCTGTTAAGCTTGAAAACTAGATTTTTGCCGCTTAGTATAGTATTTTAGCTCTATCTGCTCGGCGACTTTCGCTTTTTTTGCAATATTCTAATATTGTAAGGTCTAATGAATAGTTTGGAAAGTTTTTTTTTTAGATACACGGCCGTTGAGTCATCGAAAATACGGGAAATCACGCTGACTCGACGATAAGCGCCCGTGTAAAAAGTGCGATTTTGAAGACTAATTTTTTGGCTTCTATGGCTGACGACCTATCCTCAAATTTTGATTTGTATTGTGGCAACCTAGAACGAATATTGTACAAAAATTTTACGTTGATCTGCGACCATTCGGCAGGCGGTAGAAGTAGCGCTCTCGTGGTCCCGCCGCTTTTTCAATGCTATACTCCTCGATATTCTGCTTGCTGGTTGACAGTCCGGGGGTTTCTGATCCAACTCTGTCAATTCTACTGACTAGGTTAGTAAACTCTACAGTGCCACTACTGTAAAATAGACTGTCGACTGCGTTAACCTTATAACAATGACGATATAGGGGTTTGCGCGGCAAAATCGGGTATTTTAACCAATAATGATTTTTTAAAAACCAAAAGTATAAAAATGGAGTACAATTTCGCCAAAAAAGCCTATAAAATACTGTTTTACTGCAGTAAAATTTCAGTAAAAGCTCGCCAGACAGCACAAAAAGTTAGACAGATGATTTGATTGCAATTAGAAAAAAATTCAATGGCAGTTGGCGCGATTAAAGAACAAAAATTTTCCTCGTTTTTTCAAGCACCCCATTTTGCCCCGCATATGCCCTTGATATATAACATATCTGTAGGGAGGTAAACAAAAAATGGCTCAGACTGCGGGTAATTGACTGCGGAGGAAGAACTTTCATCCCGCGAAACAGGGCGCAATTTGTACTTTCGAGCAACAGCCGATGAAATAATTTTTTCTCCAGTAATTATTATAAATTACAATCAGTTTACAATATATATAAGCAGGGAATTGATAAATAGGGTTTTTTATTCTTCATATTATACAATTTTTCTGAAATTACTATGAAATATTGTTATTAGAATCTTCAATGTGGTATAAGATTTATAAATCGAAAACTAGCAAGAGGGGTGCACGACGCTTTAGAGCGGCTGGGGAGTCTGAGTCATCGAGCGTGTTGCGAGGCGTTTGCGGAGCAGAGCCTCGTCGGCAATTATACAATTGACGAGGGTCGCGCAGGTCTGGCATTCCAACAGGAATAGCACACGGAAGCCCCTCGGGCACTCGTCGTCGTCGTCGAGCGAGGGAGAGAAACCCAATGCCAATTGACCTCCTCTGTGCCCTGCCAACCGGATACAGTTTCTATGAATGTTCCAACTCGAGTTTAACCCTTTCTGCCATTTCCTCTTGCGCCCGCAAACCTCCACTGCTACAACGTATATCAAAGCAGTGGCGCGGCGCACGTGCACAGTCGCTCTTATTGCATATGCGAACTTGAATGAGGGCGTCAAGGGTTGGCTACTGCCTGGGGTTGATAGATTTCCTCACCTTTCTAGCGTCCTGGTCGATGTCACCGCGTTTCTTTTATGCTGAGTCACTGAAGCGTAACCACGAGCATCAACGAGCATCAAATTATAGCGGCAATCATTGATTCCCCCGCAGTACTCTTGTAATATACACCTGATGGTATGAACTCTGGCCCTGTTGTCCTGATCGGCCACCCTGGCATTCTTTTGTTCTCAACCAATCACGTTGGCTTGATCGTGAAAAAAAGCGCGAGCGAAAAGTTCGGACTTTTGCCGCAATTTCTCCAATCTCATATTTTCCTGGGATGCGGAGGAGTTGCTCCATTGTCCTCTGCCTTCTTAGGGCTGCGCCAAGACATTTCAAGACGCCCATCAGACGTTTGCTCCGCGTGTCTTCTCCGCATTTCGCTTTTTTCCCCCTCGAGTGCTTCGCATGGCAGCACTGCGATCTTTTGCTCAATTGCGCGGGCGCGTGCACACTGTCTTGTACCAAAAAGCTATACCCCTCGTGTCAACAGAGTCGAATATGATTGGGAAAAAAATTTGGGCGTTGCCCGGAATGAGGTCGTTTCTTTTAGCAGTCGACTCCACTGCGATCATCCACTCCTTGCACCTGCCTTCTGCACATTGCTCTTTGTTCATATGACCCGGATAACTCTGGGAAGTTGCTGGCACTTTTGCTGATGATCTCAATTCCGACCCTACATCGTTGATCATGTGGAGACTAAGCAATTCTACACGCGCCAGAGGGTCCGATGCTCGCACTCGTATAGAATTCCGTGTATTATCAACTCTCGGTTTATTTTTTGATTCTCTGATGCGGGTGATAGCCTTCTGGGGGATCATAAGTTCCTAGTACTGTTGACATCTACGCGATTTATCTTTCTTTGCTCGGAACAAATTCAATTTGAAGGACATAAAGCCAAGAGTAGAGAGAGCTGTTGGCATATCGGTGTGCCTGCAGCTGCGCCTTTTTCGTCCAACGTCTGCCTCTCACACTTTCATGGTGTCAGATACACAGCTGCTACTTATACTCGCACTGCTGTTCCATGATTCCCTGATTGTGCGTGATTGTCAGGGGAAAAAAGTGACTGAATGCCAGCAGTTGACTCGTACATCTGCGTGTTGTATCTTATCTCAGCGTGGAAAAATATGACATTTTGAAATATTTTTTTACAGACTCTTAGGGCGTTTCACGGGATGTAGAACTACACTGAATTATCTAGCTACAGAAATGTTCAAAAAAAGAACCCTTTACGTATATTTGTCAGGTATTTTTATCTGATAAATATTTTTTTTTCTCTAAATTTCTTTGAATTTTCTAGTTTTATATCGTGACTTTATTTTTAGACTGAGCTTCCTTTTTTATAGAAATCGCGACAAAAGCAAACGCGTTCGTCAGTAGATGAATTCTTTAAAGGTCAGACAAGTAGTTCCGAATGCGCCGCAGTAGAAAAAGACACAACTTGTGCATAATATTGCGTTCTAGGCAGACAAGAGCGTTTGAATATTGTACAAATATGTACGGAAATTGTATGCACAATAATTTACTGAATTATCGGTAAGCCAAAAAATCCGGAAGTATTTTTTTCTGTTATTGCACAGGGACTGGAAAATGTGGAGATTGATGTACACAAGCCTCGCAGGACTAGGCCGTGGTCATGGTATCCTGGTGGCACTGACGTCCGGGCGATTTGTCTTCATTGCCATAGCGATGGCTTTTCATTCGAGTGACTCGGACCAATGGGAGACGCTTGGGGAGTCGGCTTCGCGCACTGCCATCATCATCTTCGAGCTCACGGCTACACACAACAATCGACCAATATCAAGGAAGCCGGAAGCTACCCAGAGACTGCCATGGTTGCCTGGTTGACGTTTCCAACCATTACAAAACAACGCCGCGAGGATCTACTCGTATAGGCACCAACCCTGGAGCCTTTGATCCGGAATAAAAAACGTCAGAGGACAATTAAGACACGTGAATTAACACCGAGCTCCGATGTCGCCTGCTTGCCTAGTCGCAGGGGCCCTTACGGCAATTATCAGCAATTTAAGTCGTCCAAGAGGAGTGAAATGAGGCACTGCATCCATGGGGACGCTTTATTCTAGTCTAAAGATACACGTTTACAGCAGGAACCCATGAGTCCGGCCGGAGAAAGGGCCTACGAGGGTTGTTTTCAAGCCGGCCCTTTGCCCTACCCTAAAGGGCATACACCTACGCACTTTGACTAGGGAACCATGACAAAGAAACACGTCCTTCGCGGCCCAAGAATCCCTTCCGACCGCAAGGGATTATGTGTGGACAAAAGGACCCGGCGTCACTTTCTCTACACTTGGACTTTTTCGACTGGTGCCGGGGTGAAGGTCGTGGCCTTGGCCAATCGGAGCCTTGGCTTCAGGGTGAATGAAAGTGAAAGTAAATTTTGGGAGAAAGTCTAACAGGAATACATGTGACCATGGGCTCGAAGGCACTGTGAAGAAAAAAAACAGAACAAACTCTCTGTATGCATAACATCATCTTGGACTCTTCCCAAAATATTCTGAATAGTGCGATGCATTTTATGCGGCATTGAAACGATGGAAAATGCCTGAATACCGCCATTGACGACACTTTAGAAAGTGTTTTTTTCCCTAATCGTTAACTTTCTCGGCTTCATTAAATCGCGATTGAGTCTTCTTTCGAAACAACGTCAACAGAAGTGTCCAGCGAAGATATCCCACGAACGGAGTAAGCCCTGCTCCAGGGCGACAATTTAAAGGGCACTGCTCACAGGAACCTATACGCTGCTAATTTTTAGAACGACTTGATGCCTCTGGTGTGTGTCCACGTCGTCCACGAAATTTCTACACTCTTCTCTGTTTGCTGCAACGTATTCTTCACGGCGGATAACAGTGGATTTCAGCGTGCTACAAGCTCCAAACACTTGGGCATACTTTCCTGATGGAAATAGCAAGTTTTGTTTTACACAAGTTTTTTTACAACTTAACCGTGAGGCGAGCAGATGCCACACTACTTACTTTCTATACCGAGACACTCGACAAGTTTATACTGCTATTTGGGAAAATGTATATTTGTAGACGGTCAATAGACGCGCCATCGCTGGAGAAATATATACTGGTGAAGGGGTTAAGGCTCCAGTCGTCCACGTGTCGTCGGTGAGATCAGGAATCCATAGAGTTGCCGTGAGTAAAGGGCTCGTACGCTTGCTTACCTCTTGCTCACCATCAGGCCAACATTTCTTCACCAAACCCGTTCCCACTGTTGGGCAGTCATTCCGTATACCGATCGCACTCTGTGATGCAGGTCAACCACACCGTCGACCTCGATCGCCTCAGTCGTATAAAGCTGATGATTTGAAAATAAATCAAAAATACTCACACAATCGTTGTTGATTGTGTTTTCGAGTTGAACAGCAGTGACAAACTCTGCTGCGGCGATAAATCCAATAAACATTCCGGGAGATTGTTCGACAAAGCTAAAATGAAGAAAGCTTTGACAAATTAAAGTGACTAGATGAGAATAGTGGAAATAGTGTAAGACGCAGATTGGCGCAATGAAAGGGTGCTAGTTCGCCAGACACATGTAAATGAACGGGGATTTGATAGGGCGTCGTAACAGGGGACCATGGCTGTCCAGGAGGGCTTTGAGGGTCTTGTAGCAGGCCCCAGATAAACGCAGACGAGCACAGACTACCCCTGGATGTGCTGTGGAGTGCTTCAAGGTCCGTTCCCAAGTGAATAACAGAAGAACATCCCGTCCGGCCGGTTTGCTCTCTCCGCCGTCGACGATTCTCGTGTATCCAATCATCAGTAGCGCGTGTACACGATTGTATTCCTACACGATACGGGCACAGGGGTGTTACAGGCACACGCATGGTGTTCACGAGGATGCAATCATCACTGTGGTAACCGCTGAACAACACAACGACGTCCCATCTACCAAGGATGCAGGAGAATTCAAGAGATTGCACAGGGGGATGTGGCAAATGTGCCTCGTGTTCTCACACGTTCAGTGTGTTGCAGCATCCCCTGACGCATTTTCACAGAAATCTTTGGGGGTGCAGTGTACTAGGAAGACAGCCGGCGATGGAAGTTTATTTGCGAGGGGTGCCAACCCAGTTAGCGACTGTAAAAACTTTTTCCCTCGACGTGTTCGATCTCGGGAGAGACCTATTGTGTGCCGGCTACGACCCTTGTTTGGCCTGCCAGCCGGAAAAGGGACTGGAGGAGCAATTTTTATTGCCCACACGCCCCAATTGTATTTATACGCCTGTCTGCCATGCTGTGCCATTATTAAAACACTCATTTTCATCGGTTATTTTAAAAGCAGAGGCTCTAACGCGGCTTGTCTGACTTAATTACTGCAACAACCGTCTAGATGATGATGATAACGATCGTCCGTCAGCCTATATGATGGTATTCCACAGTGATAAATGATGTGGAGAGTGGAAAAAAGGTCGGCAGCCTCTTTGAGGCTCGTCTGCGTCGTCATTTACTGGTCAGATAGCGCATTACGACCCCTGTCGTGCGTCACTATCTCGCGTAACTCGTGTGCGTGTCAGACAAACACCATTGGGCAAGTCAATTTGATCTTTGGAATTTTAAGTCTGCTGGCCAACAGTTGAGTGCTGCCTTTTGCTGAAGAACCTCGCCATCACTCGTCAACTAATTCATCTCAATGTTGATTTATGCAAATTGACACAATATAAACAAATCTGTTGCACTGAACGAACTTGGTTTGTGACCCCAGTGAGACCTAGACTAGAGGCATATATAGCAGTTATTGAGTATAGTAGCAGAGAAGATACGGCTATCGCTCGACCTGCGTCAATCGATTTTTTTCTAATGTCTGTATATCGCGCTGCTTCTTCATCACCAAGTCTCAGTCAATAACCATCAGTCATCAAGTCCAGAAGCAGCAGCAGCAGGATCAGCATCAACAAACGTCTGAGGAAGAGAGGAAAAGCCAAATTTTTTTTTAGATTAAATTGGTGACTTGTGAAAATGTAATCTAGCATTGCAGTAGATCAGAAAATTCGCCTTTTAATTGTGCAAAAGTGCTTGAAAAAAGTGATATAGTAAGGAAAAATAACAGATTTCAAGATGTTTCTCAACGACACACTCTTTCTGCTGACTTATACCGCCAACATGATGGCCACATTGCCAAACCAGACGACAGACATTGATGGGAAACCCGAGGCCGAGGTCAACATCGCGAACATCACGACAACGACCTTGTCGCCAGAGGAGGAGAGGAATAAATTCGGCTTTGGCGATGGTACGTACATCTTGAACTTTACACGTGCGGGGGGCACACACGAGCATCATTCACAGTATTCCCTGTGATGCTATCTGTTGGTCGTAAATAATGAAGACAAAACAGTCGTCTCTCGGAATGGCCTATCTCACACAGCGCGGCTGATAACCCCGCCAAGTGTCAGTTTAACCGACATGCAAAATAGAATGTTGGTCAGGTCCATCAAAAGCGTCGTATCTCCCGCCGCAATAGTAATAATAAGTCTGCGACACGTATCATCATTTATTTTTACTGTCTGCTTCAGAGTGGTATATGTGGCGATGCTATCGGCCCTACGGATGCTTCTACATTGGCGCCCCCTGGTCTGGGGAAATTCGACCAGTCTCCACATTTCCGGATCCTCCGAACGTCATCAATCCCTTGTACATGCTGTACACCCGCGAACGGGCCAACGACCCGCACGAGCTTTTTATAGATAAATTTGACAGCATTCGTCGCTCACCCTTGAAAAATGATAAGACACTGTACTTTATTATTCATGGGTACTTGGACAATGGAGACAAGACGTGGATCCTCGTGAGTATTTTCATATACAGTGTTTAAATAAAAAATACGCACTCATGGTCCTATGCAGATTGCAATTTTGAGTCGAAAGTTTAAATGCGACCAATCAGCGTTATAGTTTTCATTTTCAAATCCGCCCCTTTACATAAACAGAATAAGTATAAAAACGAAAATGCGCGCGGATCGAATTAAATTCAGTAACGAAGATCACAGGATTCAGGCAGGAGTGTATTTTTGAGGATTTTTTAGCTAGAAGACTACAACGAGGACTTCCAGAAGGATATTGATTCGGACATTAAGAAGGACTACCAAGAAGACATCTAAAATTCTCTTTAAGGTCCCTCTGAAAGTCCTTTTCGCAGTTCTTTAGCCAATCCTTCTCGTAGTCCTCCTCAACATCCATCTAAAAGTCCTCCGTAGTGTCCTCCTGAAAGTTCTTCAGAAAGTCGGTCCTCAAGAGCCTCCTGAGAGTCCTCTTCATAGGCCTTGACCAAGCCTTGCTCAAAGTCCTTTAAAATACAATCCTAAATGATTTCTCTGATTGTAGCTTCGTTAAAAAATTTATTTCGATCAATGCACTTTTTCGTTTTTACTTATTCTATAATATTTCAAAAACTACTCGTCCAAAAAAAATTTGACCCCCCCAACTTTTCACTTAAAATTGTATTGTACATCAGGACCTTGTATTCCCGAATGCGCCTTTTTCCGAAACACCCTGCATACCTGTGATTTATTTATAGTGTTTGTCAAAAATCCGACGTTTTTTTCAGAGAATCAAGCGCGAACTTTTGATTCGCGAGGATTGCAATGTGGTGGTGGTGAACTGGATTGGCGGAGCGGGACCTCCGTATCCTCAAGCAGTTGCCAATACCAGATTAGTTGGTGCTATGACTGCCCGATTGGCATCGCAACTCATTGAAATCGGTGGAGTTAAGAGCCAACAGCTTCATGCCATTGGCCACAGCCTTGGAGCTCATACTTGTGGCTATGTTGGATATCATCTTCGTGTTCGTTACGAATACTTGCTCGGTCGCATAATAGGTGAGTGTTTATTAAATATGATTAAAATTTCACACGGAAATAGTTGGATATTGTTGAGAGGCCACACCCCCGTTTCTTCTTGCAACAATATCGTAGGTAGTAGGGACGAATAGGAGGGATTAAAATCCTCTGTAATTAATTGCAGAGCCATTGTATTCCCCCTCACTCGTATTCCCCATTGACGCGCAGACATTTGAGGGAGGCGCATACAGTGCTGGGGTGATTCCGAGTCAGCTATCGATCCTATTGAGAAGTATCAGGATATTAGAGACACGCGAGGGTAAAAAGGAGCTTTGAAATGTTCCCCCTTTTGTCGTGACGGCTTCGACGCTTTTTATAGGGCGTAGAAAAAAAAACATTTGCGTTAGGAAGAATATATTACAGTCAGTTTTGACTGTACGTCGACCAGTTTCCGGCTTTCAGAGAGTACAGACGTATCAAGGCCTACAAATTTTTTTATATAAAAACTACCATTATGTATTAGAAGTGTATACTGTGATAGAAAAAAACTACACAGCATTTTCTAATGTGGACATTTTTATTGACTGTTTGAAATTGAAAAGGTCTTGATCCAGCTGAGCCGCACTTCAGTAACACTTCGCCAATGGTGAGACTGGATCCAACCGATGCAGAGTTCGTCACGGCAATTCACACCGACTCAAGCCCATTTATGACTGGAGGGCTGGGAATATCTCAACCAGTGGGTCACATTGATTTCTATCCAAACGGTGGTCGTAACCAGCCCGGTTGCAATAACGGAGTGCTCAGCTCGATAACTCTTGAGCGCGGGAGTTTTTTCAAAGGAATCAAGAGATTTCTCGGGTGTAATCACATCCGCAGTCACGAGTACTTTATCGAGAGTATCAACACGGCCTGTCCGTTCCTCGCAGTTCCCTGCCCATCCTGGCAGAATTTCGTGGAAGGAAAGTGCTTCGACTGCGTTAATCAGTACTGTCCAACGTTGGGTATCGAGGCCCAACCAGGTAACTACCACGCTTCGGTCTACCTCATGACTGCGCCTGAAAAACCATTCTGCAGTGAGTATTTCCACGAGTTATTTCATTTAAAATTCAATAAATTCGTATAATTGGCGACGGATTTCAGGGGGACACTACAGAGTGACAATCAACGTGTCCAGAACAGATGAGAGTGTAGATCACGGCGGTGAGGTCGGCACCTTTGCAATTAAAGTAATAGGAGCCAGTGGGAAGACTTCTGAGAGACTTCGGCTCAGTGAAAATTCCAAGTACTATGAACCCGGAAGTACACACACCGTTGTTCTACCCGGAGAAGTAGTTGGAAAGCCAGAAGCTGTAGAGATCACGTGGGAATATCAAACGTCCGTTTTCAACCCGCTGACCTGGCGGCTGCTTCACAAACCCAAGGCTTACATCGACTCACTGAGGATTGATAGCCTCGAGGCTGGCCAAGGGTAAGGTGAAAGCAATATAATACATCGAGCCATATCGCGATTATTAAGTATTTTTTCACATCTGCGCTTCGTTTATTGATTGCAGAATCACTGTTTGTCCGGATGAGACCAAGGAACTCATAGCCAATGAACCCAGAATTCTCTTTGTCGATAATTGCCATCACAGTGCGCATTTAAATGTCATATCCACGTGAGAGAAGCCTCTATTTGTTTTTAGGTACTCATTAACAATTTTAATAATATCGACGACACTATATAGGGTGGCGCAAGAAAATTGACTTTTTCTTTGTTGAGTAGCTCGTATCAAAAAGAACATAGTTTATTATGTTTTAAGAATCTTCACAAAAAAAAAAAATCAGCCCGATATAAGCATTGTTAGGGGCCGCTCACAAATTTTTGAAATTTGTAAAAAAAAAGGTTAAAATGTGATGGTAGAAAATTTTTTTTTTTTTTTTTTGCTATAACATATTTTTGTATTTTAGAGCGTATTTTTGTGTGATACAAAATAATCACAAAAGGTGATGATGAAAAATATAAAATTGTTTGCAATATTTTAACGGTTTTTTTTTGCAGATTTTAAAATTTGTGAGCGACATTTAAAAATACTTGCATCAGGTTGATTTTTTTTAGAAAACTCTTAAAACATGATAAACTATATGATTATTTGATACGAGACTCGATAAATCAAAATAGTCGTTTTTTTGCGCCACCCTAAAATCAAGACATAATATTTTAGTGATGTCAATTGCAGACAATAATGCTCACTAGATATATGTAAAAATTTGTAAAATTTGAAAGTACACGATAATTTTGTAATATCTAGGTTTTATAATAGCTATATATACGTAATGCACAGAAAACGAGCGTGATTCCGAGTAATAAAAACAGATTTTAGTTGGATATATATATATTTTATATATATATAAATTTTTTTCTGTGAAATTTACTTCCTGGATTATACTATATAGCTTTTATATTCGTCAGTACACGAACATCAGCAATAAAGGCGCGTGTGACGTAAAAGATTGTTAAAAATTAACTAACATTGCGGAAGTTTGCCCGACTGAATACACCAAGGAAGTCGGCGAAGCATTGTGTCCTATACACTGATGTATTTTATTGCTGTCAGTCACAATGATGCTCTCTTTTCGATCCTCCGTCACAATAATTATCATCTCAGCATCACTCTATATTTCGGATTAGTTGCGAAAGTTAGCATATACGTCTGAGCTCACAAAAATTTACCAATCCATAATTGCTCAAGGCAGTTGAAGTGTGTGGACGAGAAACGACGCGACGCAATCTCACTTATATAGAGATCGCATCTCGTCGTGTCATCAGTTTGACCTACTACAGCGCGGCAAAACTCGTCTGACCGCGACTAACGGTATAATAACGCCGGTCCTCATCAGACTTTTGTGATGTTGCGCCACACGAAACAAAAGTTGAGGATTTTGGGCGAAACGTCGATTCTACACCGCAGGTATAAATTATCTTGCTTTCTGCTCTCCATCATCAAAACGAAATTAAAGCTGATGCGTGAATGATATTTTCAGGTATAGTGCCAGCACCCAATGATCGCGGCTGCAACACCTGCAATTAGAGAGGGAGTCCAGAATATGTACGTACACGTTCCCCAACTCACTGACGTGTACACTGGCTAGTCGACTAATAGCGCGGTGTGGGCAAATGTTTCAAGACTTGGCGAATCTCCTGGCAGTCAAGCAGCGGCCTCTCACCGCACGACATTCACTCGTCTGTGCTATATTGCCCGGTTAGTGCAACTGTTTGTATATATGCAATCGAATGGAACACACAGAAAAACATTGATACAACTATACACATGTTGCAGTGAATTTAATCATCAGTGATAGCTGAGTTACTCTACGGAATAGCATCGCCTGCACAGAGAATATTTTCAAGACGAGTGACACAACTAGCTTTTCTTTCGTCTGACACACTTGTGTCATGAACCGGTAGTGTTGAAGGATGCCCGGCTGTGTCATGCGAGAGGAGCACTGAAACGTAAGTTTTTCACTATTACAATATACATTTGTTGTTGTTGATTGCGTGTAGAATGTCCAAATAGCCAAGTACAGAGAGAGAAACATGGCCAAAGGATTATAATGAAGCACACGCGACTGCGCTTTCACCACGTAGGCGTGTATAGAGCTGCTGCCGGGCATAATATGCTCATTTCAGCTTAGCTGCGGTGCGCTGAGTGAGTTTTCTGTCATGAGACAGCTATAAGCACTCTGTGCGTGCCTCGCTCCTTTGAATAAATGTGCGTTTGTTCGGCCATTGAGCTGCTGCTGAGCATGAGAAATATCCCGGCGGCAGTGCTGATGGAGTTTTCTACCGTGCGGGCATTCGTAACTGTCGCGTCCTGCCAGTTCCGCCAATTAAGTACGCCAATTAAGTAATAAGAGGCACGCTGCAGGCAGTGTACTGTATGAAAGGGAATAGCACATATGAGAGGAGCAGATATACACAGATTCCCATCAGACCCTGCGGCCGATTCCGCGTCTGCATCAATTTTCACTCTCTCTCTATTATACTTTCCTAGCTCTCTCAACGACTTGATGCCTCTTCCGGTCCACCATTTCTTCTGGTTTATCTCGTCGTGCTACCCCTCGAAAGATGATGAATCTGCTGCACCTGATGTCGAGGCTTTCGTATAGATCAATAATTGCATAATCAACGGCAGTGGCGTTATGAGCTGTTTTAATATGTTGAGCGGTGATTAGTGCTTGCAGGATGCCTCTTGCGCAACAAATTGAGGATATATATTGTGTCTGAATGTTTCTTTTCTCTATTCGCCGCCGACTTCCGTGCGGAAACGCCTTTTTCGTGCGCACTCGTCTGAGATCCTGCAACCGTGAAAATGCTGTGATTATCCTGCACTTTACTTTTGCCTGATATATACTGCAATGCCACCATCAGATATAAATCATCAAGTGTTATATGTGTATAATTTTTATCTGCTGTAAATTGCATTCATGGTGATAAATGAATTGCTTGGCACGTTAGCACTTCCACGCCGCGCGGTGCCCATTCGATTAGTGTTGGATAAAAATTCCACGTGAATGTATATCGATTTCACCTGACTGGAAATATTGTCATCATCACACATGTTTTTAATTATGTAAAACGGTCGCCAAGGTTGAGCTTTATTCGCGTCTTTTTGTATACAATATAAGACGATCTCTCTCATCAACGTATATATAGTATTAGCATGACCTTGCTGATGAGACTATTGAGATTAGGGTGATGCAAAAAAAAAACGTCTGTTTTTATTTTTTGAGTTTTCGTGTTTAAAAAAATCTTAATTTATCATGTTTTTAGAGCTCTCTTAAAAATCAAACATATACAAGCATTTTTAGAGGTCCCTGACGGATTTTGAAATCTGCAAAAATAATCAGAATATAGAGGTAAAATTGTAAAGAATTTTTTTTTCTATTCTTTTCTCGAACAACCTTTTGTGGCTGACATTAAATTTTTATTCCTTTTTTTTCTCATTTTGTGAGGTATTTTCCGTGTCAGGAAAAAAAATTTTTTCTACAATCACATTTTGACCTTTTTTACAAATTTCAAAATTCGTGAGTGACTTTAAAAAATGCTTACAACGGGCTGATTTTTTTTTTTTTTTTGAAGAGTCTTAAAACATGATAAAGTATGATTTTTTGATCATCCGAGACCTGAAAAACAAAAAATCATTGCTCATCCTAGTTTAAAAGCCTTCTTTAAAAAATCAGACTGATATACAAGCATTTTTTAAAGTTGCTCACGAATTTTAAAATCTGTAAAAACATCGAAATCAATGTATAGTTGGATATCTTTGAAAAATTCATAGTCGACCTCTAAAATTAATATTTTAAACTAAAAACTTTATAAAACTTATTTATATTATATGTAAAAAATTTTTGTGCAATTAAGTTTCAACCATTTTTACAGATTTCAAAATTTGTGAGCAACCTCTGATAATTTTCAGAGAACTTTTTAATCGATTTTTTTGCGCACCCTACTATACACACGTTATAGACACATCAATCATTATCATGAATTACATGAATTTCTCCAGTGGCAGCTGGAGTCTGTTGCTGCTGCCAATAGACGACATTTCACGAAATTCTTTTGGATGTTATCTACTGCTGTTGGAGCCAAAGTTCTACGTGGCGATTTAAGTGGTGTTTTGCTCTCTGCGCTTCCGCGTCCGGTTTCTCAAGGAACAGTCCTGGCAAAACATTGCAATTATATTTATAATTATATAGTCAAGTTTATTATTAGCTTGACGTATACAGAGAGATAAGACGATAGAAGACTATAGCTCAAGAAAAAAAAAAACATAAGAAAAAAAAGCTTTCTCCATATGCATTAAAATTTATACCCGATTGAAATTGCAAATGAGCACACACTCATGGAGATTCCGTAAAGTTGGTTGAACCTCTCTCTCTCTCTGTGCTAACGGCTGCATCACACACCAGTGCTTGTACTGAGGAAATCTCTTAAATTAACGAATAATCCTGCAGAATTAAAAATATAATATTAATAAAAACAAACAATATCAAATTAGATCTGCACGTATTACGCGATTAAAAGAATTGTTGAGCAGCGCGCGTACATAAGGACGACGTGCCTGCATGATTGTATACTCGCACGGTGTTATTTGAGGTATTTGGGTCAGTGTAAAGGCCGAACGTTGAGAAAGTCTGATGTCAATAATGGTTGCAAGAGTATGCATATCACAGCAGAATAGTTCTATCGTGTCGTTTCATGTGCAATAAACTTCTAGTATACAGATATTGCAGTTTATGTGCTTTTTCTTGCTCGCAATCACGATGGATGTATGCGATATTCAGGTCGCACGAAACATGTAATTAGTCCAGTGATAATTAGTCACAGTTTCTGTTCGCTCCACTGCCATCAGTTGAAAAAATAGACGTGGAAGAAAGCAATGTGAAGAAAACACTCGCTGTCGAGATCGAGCGCCTGCGGCTAAAGAAATTCGAGTTACAGCCACACTGGAATGTGGCTAATCACGGTTTCCGGAACGAGTCTCTCGATATCTGTACACACCCGCATGCGATCGACATGGCAGCCCTGCCATACAATATTTCATACCTCTCACACACCTGTCAGTATATCATTCAGTTGCGAAAAAAATTCATTTTCAATCTTTTAGCAATGCAAGATTTTTTACGAGTTGAAAAAAAGTGTACTTTTTACAACTCTACTCTCGTATGACTGTTTTTACATACATATAAAAGGCGTTTAATAATTTCTTTCTTTTATTTATGATGTATTTGAGTGTAGGGCAATATTCTCAACTGGAGAAATTTGAGCATGTTAAACCAGTTTCTCGAATCGAGGTCTCACTGATGGACTCAATCTTGGCTGTTGTTAAAACACACACCTATGACTTATATGTTGACGCCACTTTCAATTTGATTATGTGCAGATTTATTTTTATAATCCTAAAAACTAAAACATCTGTATAAAAAGGAAAAAATATTTTTTAATTAATTGTCTATGTGGTTAAAGCGAAGGAAAAAAAAGATGTGGCGCGCCAAAAGGCATCTGACGACGACCTGATTGCCATAGCATTATATACACACGGTGAAATTTATTATTCATGCAAATTCAGAGATCCAACTCCAACAACTTATTGTGTAATATACTTTGGCGTCGTTCTCACTGCGTTGTACGACGAAAACACGGAGAAAGGTGCGTCTGGTCGCGGGTGATATTACGTCATCGTAAATAAAGATCAGATGCTCAATTGCGAGCATGTTATTCGCGACGTGCATCTCTACATCATCAACACGCAAACATGACTCACGTGCAGTGATGCACCTTTGTCACATAATTTCACTCGGCTGTAATTTACAGTAAGAAAAATTCTGGATAAATAATAGAAAAAGCCGCACGCCATGCACGCATTTTATTTAACCGCAATATCTTGCAGCGATAACATGATGGGATAATGATGATGATGATGATGATGGAAAGGAGCTTTTTGCTACTGTGAAATGATCGTAAGAATTTTTTCTTCAACAACCAAATAGCAGATATAACTCGTGTATATCTACTTCCTGCACAATTAGTCACGCCGTTGTAAATCTGCAACGTCAACCATCAACTCTGTATAATGTATTCACAGTAATTTTTACACAGTACTCGAAACTTGCAGCTTGAAATGCTAATTGACGGATTTGCGCGCGAGTATGGAGCCATTTCCTTGATCGACAATCACTCGATCGAACTACAATGAGATGAAACAATGGATATGTGTGTGATAGAGTGTACAATACTTTCCCTTTGCACTTTCTTTGATGTATCTCGCACACGAGAAAGAAAGACATTCACGCGACAAGGAAGCAACACAACCAAACAGGCGAAAAAACTTTGAATCTCGTGAGTGACGTCAGCGTGGAGCAAGATCGGGACAAGCGAGTTATTATGTAGAGGAAGTGGCGCAGCATTGCCGGGGGGAAGGACGCCAAATCTGGGCCACTATATCGTGAGTTTATTTTGCCCGCGCACGCGGCCACTCTCACTTTCCAAATGATAATTATACAAGATACCCAAAATGATACTCTGATCCTCTCTGACGTCCTTTCGTGCGTTTGCTGCAATCCATCTGCAACTTATTTACCTCTGCATCCTTTATCAACAATTTTAACAATTTTAACAATCTTTGCGGTTTTGAAAACACAGTATAAATGCGGTATAAATACAGTAGCAGTGAAAATGCAGTATGCGGTGTATTCTTAGTAAATAAGTGCTATAATTTTAGCAATACTTATGTAGAAACACTGGTAAATATATAGTATTTATATAGCGTACAAATATACGATGTATTTGCCAAAAAAAAGAATATCAGCAATATGAATGAAACGATTCGTTGATATACCGTAGAAATACCGTAAACACATTGGTTCTTCATTTAGTCGCGCTAATCTCTTTAGTTTTATTTTATTTCAAAACGATAATAGCCTCTTGGATCATCGCACGCATTTTTTTAGCGAAAATAATAAGCAATTGTAAAAATAAAACTGACTATTTTTGTTTTTCTGGTCTCGTATAAAAAAAAAACATGATTTATCATATTGTAAAGATCTTCTTAAAAAATTGGCCCGATACAAGCATTTTTACGAATTTTGAAATCTTTTTTTAAAAAGTCAAAATTTGATTGTAGAAAAATTTTTTTCTCCGGTTTTTGCTATTGTAAAGTTTTTTTACATATATTTATAAATAAGTTCTACAAAATTTTAGTTCAAAATATTTATTTTAGAGGTTACTTATGAATTTAAAAATGTTCTCGAACGCGATCTTTTTATAATTATATCTATAACACCTTATTTTTCTGTGACGTAAAATACCTCATTAAATAACGCATGCATTGTTTTAATGTTAATAATCACAGAAAGTGTTGTGAAAAAAAGGAGAAAAAAATTCTTTAAAATCACATTTTAACCATTTTATCCCCAATTTAAAAATTCGTCAACAACCTTTCAAAATACTTATGTATCAGACTAAATTTTCCAGAAAGCTTTTAAAAAATAATAAACTATGATTTTTTAATACAAGACACAAAAAACAAAAATAATCGGTTTTTATTTCTGTATAGCTATAGTAAAGTATTTTTAAAACCGCAAAGAAAGTCCAAATTTAAAATCCAACTCCGACGTGAGTCTCATTCTTTCTATTTAGCGACCTTCAGTCCCTGCTAATAAAAATCTGCACAGAATACAAATGAGTTAACAGTATTATATACAGGCTATATAGACTATTGGCAACTCTAACTGCTATATGCCGTGTCTAAACGCCAACCAGACAGCTATAATAAATGTGAACACAGGGCAGACTATAATTATACCTAGCGTAATAATGCCATTGGTGTACTTAAAGTGTCTGATGGTCAATAGACGATTGGTAAATGCCTCTGCGGATGATAAATAATTATGAGGACATGAATAAATAGGCACGTGAGTACATGGAATTTTTTCACAACGGCGCCGCGCGCGGGTATAAAAGCCTGAATTTTCACGCAAACACATGACACCCATCTTATATACATGCGTTAAAAGTGACATAACTGTATATAATACGTAATATGTTCACATACTGGTATATATCAGCGATAGGCAGTAGAACTACTGGCAATAAGGAAACTAAATCCAGAAACCAGCTAGGTAAGCAGCCAGTGTAAAAATTGGCGCAATTCAAATTTATTAATGCACCGGTAGAATTGAGTCGTTCCACGCAAGTGTGGTAAATAGATTGAAATCTTAAGAAATAACTTGCAGTCTGCAGATATTGTGATATATATCAACTCGGCTTGCACTATTATTACAACACATTGTTTCGGCAATGTTACATCGTGACTGATTACAATCAACAATGTGCAATTTCTTTTTAACACTCATATATAAACACGTATCCCAATCACGTCAGTTTATTTTAGTTTTTTTTTGATGCCTTCAATCTATTGTAATTCACAATGTATAAGAATCTTATTCAAAAAGTTTTTGCCTGTTTTTTGACAAGACTCTATTATGACTATTCAAGAAGTATAATAATTGAAATCTCATGTGTGCGTCATATCAGAAATTTGCGTTAATGAGTATCTCAAAGTCTAGAAAAATATATGAAATTCTTTTAAAACACAAACTTTTTCAAGTACTTTAGGAAAAAAATGAAATTCACGTTGATTTCTGGGCAATTGGAGAAGGAACCGTGAAGTACACTCAGGAGGAGGAAGAATATCTTGCAAAAGATCTAAAGTTGCGAAAGACAAGAGTAAATAAAATTCCGCAAGATCCTTGGAGCATCAGATCTGTATACGTGCGGGCAAATTTAGTGTGGCTGGCATATAAACACACACGAGGAAAGTGAAATTCTCAACGGCGTGATTTGCATCGCATCAGAGAGAGGACTGCCTCATACTAACACCTGACTTCCTTAGGCGACACTAGAGCGCACTCGGTAATAACTTTCATTTCATCAGCAAGGTCACTCACCGCCAACTACACAAGTCAGACTTGAAATATGTGGCAAATAGTTTAGGCCTCATCTGCCGATTAGAGAGCAATAGATGGGAGCGGCCTTGAGGTGGCGCCTGCCGATTTCGAACGAGTATATGAGTGCAAAAAGAAAGATCTTTGATGGCATCAACCTGTCACTCTGATGTGTGATAGGAGCATTTGGAAGGTCGTGAATCCCCGCCAAAATGAGTTTTGCCTGGGGAAACGAAACGTCGCTTCCCCCTCGCGCGCGTTATTTCTCCCCGGGACTGCCGCCACTCTCAAATTAGGTGGACACTCGTCAAGAGTATTTAGTCAGGAGTGGTTGTTGGTCAGGCATGCCCACGCAACAACTCCTGCAATAAACATACTGTATATGAATATTTAATTGTAAAAAGTGTTGTGTGCTGTTCAAAGGATGAGGCGGATGGTTGCGCGGAAGCGACAGTTTGAGGGAGCCTTCGTCTGGCTTCTCTTCGCTTGCATACTTGCCGTGTGCTCCGCCGGCATTCTGGACCCCTGGCAGTGGGCTCGCAGCGACAAGATCGAAGTCAACATTCCTTGGCTGCCCTGTAACACAATTTTTTCTCGAAAATTATCGCCAGCTCATTGGATTTTTACATTTATACGAGTTTAATTTATTGCAGTTGAAAATGAAACCAGGTGCTACGACGATTTGGGCTGTCTCAACATTACTCGCAGCTGGTATCACCTGATTCACCGACCTCTCAATGTGTTTCCGCTACCTCGCGAGGTCATCAACACTCGGTTTATCCTCTACACCAACGAGAACCCCACTGAGGTCAGTTGTGTAACCGGTAGTTTTTACAATTTCAAACAATTGTAAAGCGATATACAATCAGTCATGCTTTATGATTTCGGTGTCATTATCTGCTTGTTCAATCTCTGGTACTACGGCGCTGCAGCCTTTCATTTGTATGAGTTATACATGGCGTGAGTTCCATTAATCACCAGGAAATTAATGAATATTTTAGATTTTGGCTTTGAAGAATTTTGACTCAATTTACTGTACTTCATCACCTGTCGTTTCTGGATTAATGATCCATCATTTTTATTCTTTCAGGGCCAAGTTCTCATTGTTGGCAAGGACAAGTCGATTAAACGATCGAATTTCGACTCGAAGAGAAAGACTAAATTTATTATTCACGGTTTTATCGACACGCCTCTCAGCAATTGGGTGAAGGTATATATAAATAATACTATTATATATAATTAGGGTGGCGAAAAAAAAATCTATTTTTGTTTTTCGGATCTCGTATCAGAAAATTATGATTTATCAGGTTTTAAGGGCTCTCTGAAAAATCTGTTTGATATACCAGCATTTTTAGAGGAATTTTTCAAAGTTTTCAACTACATTGATTTCAATGTTCTCGAATGACCTCTTTGTAATAATATTAAGACCTTATTTTTCTGCAACGCAAAATAGAGTCAGAGTGATTTTCCGTATTTTCAACGAGTTAACGGTCGTATATTTAAACAAAAAACTTTCTAAATTATTCATTAGACCTTTCAATATTAGAATATTGTAAGAAAGTAGAAGTTGCCGAGCAAAAAGAGTCAAAATACTATATATGTCAATGCGTCAAAAACTTTGTTTCAGGCACTCAAAAGCAAGACGCCCTCCGTTTAAACCAACTAAAATTTCTTTAATCAATTTATAAACTCTCAATTAATCATATCCCACTTGTTTTTCAATCAATTATGTTGGTTCGTAATAAAAATTCTGCAATTCACACTATATATTTAAAAAAATGTCAAACCTCGGCGGTAGGACTATACCTTTGAATAATATGAATAATGATTTCTGATTGTCACAAAGGAAATGAGAAATGAATTGCTCCAACACGATGACTACAACGTAATTATAGTTGATTGGGCAGGCGGAAGTCTCCCACTGTATACTCAAGCCACGGCAAACACGAGACTGGTCGGCCTGGAAATTGCCCACCTCATTAAGCACCTTCACGTACGTTAAAAAACTAAAAAAAAAATGCTTGTAAATCAAGTGTTAATTGTAATTGTGCTTGATGCAGATGAATTACGGCGTAAACATAGGCGACGTTCATCTGATAGGCCACAGTCTCGGGGCACACACGGCCGGCTACGCCGGAGAGCAGCTGAACGGTCGAATCGGACGTATTACCGGATTGGATCCTGCTGAGCCCTATTTCCAGGGCATGCCGAGTCATCTGCGCCTCGACTGGACTGACGCGCAGCTTGTCGATGTCATTCACACGGACGGCAAGAGCATCTTTTTTCTAGGTAAGTTGGCGATATTTTGACATTTTTGCACGCTCTAACAGACAAGAGATGAAAAACCGAGACCGGTGTATAAGGGCTTCCAGGCTATGGAATGAGTCAACCGTGTGGCCATCTAGATTTCTACCCGAACAATGGCAAAGAGCAGCCTGGGTGCACTGACCTGAGCGAAACAACTCCGTCGCTGCCTCTGACGCTAATCAAAGAGGGACTCGAGGAGGCTTCACGTGTTCTCGTGGCCTGCAATCACGTCCGGGCTATCAAACTCTTCATTGAGAGCATCAACTCCAAGTGCCAATATGTGGCCCACGAGTGCACTAGCTACGCGAGCTTCACAAAGGGCGAGTGCTTTTCCTGCAAAAGCAACAATAGTCTGAGCTGTGGAATCATGGGTTATCATGCCGACAGCAGCCCGGCACTCGTCAAAAGGCTAGCAATGGGTCAAGATGCCTCCGCTCTACTCGGCTCCAAGTTTTTCTTCACCACGGGCAAGGACGAGCCCTACTGTCGTGAGTTTCTGCCGTTACTTTTACCTATTCCTTAAAATTACTCACCGAGCTCGGGGTTTTTTAGGACGACACTATCGAATAACCATCAACTTGGCACGGCCATCAACGGCCGAGAGTTGGGTTCAGGGCTTTATGAAAGTCACCCTCCACGCGGACAACGGCGTTATTCGAAATATGGACCTTACTCCCAAGTAAGAGGCGTCAATCTACTGTGTGCAAGTGGTTTTTTACCATTTTTTCTATTTATTCTAGCGGCTATATGAAGTTGGAGCACGGAACAACTCGGAGAATTGTCGTAGCACATCCTGGAGGTGCTGCTAATGATATTGGGAAAATTAGACGGGTGGAAATGTCGTGGGTTTACGACATGGACGTGCTTCAGCCTCGCTCGCTGTGCTTCTTCTGGTGCAATGACCGGCTCTACGTGGACAATATTGTCGTTGACATCATGGAACTGCCTGGACGGGGGTATAAAACTATTATATATTTATATATGGAGAAATTTATCATACAATAAGCCCGTTATTGTTTCAATTGTAGAAAGAGAGAGGCGGATTTTTCGAGCAAACTGTGCTCGGCTGGTCGGCAGGAATTCGCTGAAATTGCCAGCGGATCGAGTGCCTCCTTTGTCGACAACTGTTGAAACAATCAAGGTATATTTCTTCTAATTAAGTATACATACCTCTAATCCGCGATCCACCAACTTTTCATCGCAGCATTTACAGTCGTAGTAGATCATGTCAGAGTGGTTGTAGTATATGTAAATATTCTGTAAATAGAATATCAGTAATAAGGCATCTATACGCTTATGCTCGTATAAGTACGTGAAAGTAAGTTTTATACCATATTATTATTACATTTTTTTAATATTTTTATTATAGCTGCATACTTTGTGATATTTTTTTGTATTTATAATTTAAAAAGACCCTAAAAGTGAGAATTGTGAGTGTGAGTATTCAAATTTTCGTCCGTTTTGGACTTTTGTAAGTGTACAAAATATTTTATTGTGCTTTTTTTGTATTGCAATGCAGAATAAAAAATTTTTTAAGTTTTTTATTTATCTGTTTATGCTGCAACAGCGACCTGTTTTACTACTTGAACGTGTATGCGCTCTTACTTACCGACATTTCGATATTTAAAATACGGAGCGCGTCTCAACAACTTTGGTGATAACCTCCTAATCGCAGTGTGTGTTTATTTATTAAAATTTGTTGGATATAAAGGTACTTTCGAGCATACCAAACATTTCTAAATATTTAATTACTGGTACTTTCTAGGTGGACATCGACGTTACATAATTACCTCTCTGATCTCAAGTGAACGCCGTAGCCTGGGGCATCATTCATATGGGTATATATGTATAAGGTATACGTCAAGTGCAGAGCCTTGACATTTCACAAAGATTTTCTTTCCGGCTTTTTTTAACATCAAGAAGTATCCCAAGTAAAATTCTACCTCGGAAGTTACGTACACAGTAGAATAATCACAGTAGAATAATAATAAACGAGGTTATTCTTCTCATCTAGTGCCCTGCAGCAGCGGCATTCCAAATTCCAACAATCTCTATTGTTGTCCGATGTGCAAGATGAAAAAAGAAATATGAAAAGTTGCAGGCTGTGTGTCCTCCAGAAGGTGAACCATTCATCATAAAAGAACTTGCTTTGAGAATGCTTATACCAACCTGAATTTTTTTTCTTTTTCATCTCTCTCAACTTGTATGTACCAATCGAACTCGTCGGCGCGGAGGATGAGTATATCCATTGCTAACATCTTCTTCTCCCCCTCCTGATGAAGATCCTCTCACTTTCATTCACCGGTGAGATGATAAAAACCCCCAAAGGTCCCACTGGTATTCGTAGTTTGTGCCTTGTCGTTCGTGAGGTTACAGAAATACTGTGACATTTATTTTTGCTAGAAAAAACGATCGCAAATCCAGCACAATTATGTCGATTAATCTGGCAATAATTAATTTGACTTTCCTAGCTACTTCTCTCATCATCATCAACACCTGTAAGTATCATCATTTTCACGCACTATATTCAATTAATCTTGAAAGAATTTTCAACTATTTCAAAAAAACCGCATTTAGTATTAGAAATATCAATTACTTTGACATAATTTAATGAAATTTCGCTGTATATAACATTTACTATTGGCAATATGACATGAAATCTGATTTCTGGTGCTCGTCGGTCCAGGTAAATCGATTACGCAAGTTACTACGATGCTAATTTATTCGTCGACTCGGAGGTCTTCGAGCGGGAAGACGAGCGGGAAGACGACTCCACTTTCCCTCTGGGACCTACGACCATCACGAAACAGCTTGTTGATTATAAACGAGACGCAAAACGTGACAACACAGATATTATTACTATTATAGTATATATTATGCAGACATATTTTTCAAGTATGCTAATATGAATTGAATTCATAAATAAAACAACCGCGGACTGAATTGAAAAATAGAACACTGCCTTATGTTAAAATTTCTTTTGTCAGAATCCGGCGCGTACAGTAATTTACTCTCAGAGATACGTAACGTGACCTTGACACTTGATATGTCCAAATTTTTTAACTTCTGATGCTCAACAATGTGATAGCCATGCTAATGATTTATGTTTGACTTTCAGGCGGCGGTCAGTTGGTGAGACAACGACAAAATTTCCTGCAAAACCACATTGATTTCAATCAACTACCTTCCTCCTCATCTGGCGGTGTTGCTTGCCCTGAACGAAATGGAAGATTCGCAGTAGCATCGCAGTGCGACGCCTACATCGAGTGCATTGACGGCGTGGGCGAGGAGAAATTGTGCCCTGAGGGTCTTCTCTTCAATCCTGAAGCCCGCTTCAATTATCCGTGCGGCTATGCCATCGATATTAATTGCGACGGACGACCCAAGTTGCGTAAGTGTCATCGAGCTCGCACCGCATATACAGGGTGTCTCAAAAAAGACACATTTGAACTACATGGTCCTATGTTGATTGCGATTTTTAGTGGAAAGTTGAGGGGGTCAAATTTTTTTTTAGGTATTCAAGTTTAAATGTGATCAGGAGTGCAGTTTTAGGGACTTTTTGGCACGGGTTTTGAGAGCACACTGAGCAAGAGGACTACAACGAAGACTTCCAGAAGGATATGATTCGGACATTGAAAACGACTACCAAAAAGACTTTTAAAATTCTCTTCCCTCTGAAAGTCCTTCCCGTAGTTCTTTAGCCAATCCTCCGCGTAGTCCTCAACGTCTTCATCAATATCCATCTAAAAGTCCTCCTCGTAGTCCTCCGTAGTGTCCTTCTAAAATTTCTTCAGAAAGTCAAAATTGATCTCATTAAAACTTAAATTCTTTAAAATCTACTCGTGCAAAAAAATTTGACCCCCGAACTTTCCACTTAAAATTGTATTGTACATCAGGACCATGCCTTTTGTTTAAACACCCTGTATAAACTCTTTAAAACCAACTTTTCAACTTTTAATCGTTTCATCTCTATGTCATTTCTCAAGATATCACAGTGTTTATCAATGCAATTTTTTCTTTTGTAATTTAGAGCCAGCCCAACCAACGGACGACTGTCCCCATCAGTATGGCTACTTTAAAATTGGCGATCGTGCCAATTGTGGCAAGTTCATGAACTGCGCCGGGGGCGTTGGATATGAATTTGATTGTCCGGAGGGTCTGGCCTTTAACCCAGACACATATCGCTGCGACTGGGCAGACAAGGTCCCCGACTGTGATGTAGAAGGTATATACAAAAAAAATAATAAAAAATTATTGAGACTTCACAGCACGCCTTAAAAACATTTTTGGTCATCAGCTTATCTCGGATTTTCGTGTCCAAACGATGACAACCAGTTTTTCGGTGGCGCGCGATTCTTCAGAAAACCACAGGATCCACAGAGATATTTTATCTGCGTAGAGGGCCGACCACGGCTACTAAATTGCGGCGAGGGTAACTGCTTCAATGAGCTCATCAACACGTGCGATGCGGCTGAAAACGTAACAGGCTGGTATGGAAGCCCCTAAACGTCATTATGTGAATTATCGCGTCGCGTCTAATGCGACAGACAACTTAATTCTTTCATAATGTCATTAAATAATGTTTCAGTGAGCCCCCACTGCCGCACAGTGACACAGAGGAGCGCATTACCGGCCCACTGGCAACGCAGAGAGGAAGGACCCGTTTGTTTTAAAGCCAACAAAGTATCATCTTCAATTAACTCCCCTGTACATAACACAAATGTCATTTGGATACATAGGCCGACGGGGTAGGCATATATGTATATCCTAGAGCGCACTTCTTCCAGCGCAATCTGGTTATTTCCGCGTGAACCTTGCGGGTCGATATTTGACAGCCAGTCAGTCGAAATACAACAGCCGCGTCAGCTGCACACGTGCAGCTTTCATCCAACTGCTATCGGCGACAGCAGATGCAAGTGATTGCACTTATAAGTACATAATAAATAATATTCTAATAATAAGCAGTTGTGCAAATAAAGTCTGCCTCAAGTGCTCATCTGCATTCTTATCTATTCCGGCAAATCATATACATATGTGTGTATCACTACTATCGCTCCATTCCACAGCTACAACGTGAAAAATCTTCGATCCGACATGCCCCCGGCAGTCTGATAAAGCCCACCGGCAACACATATACAACATCAGTCATCTAGTGGACAAGTCTGTCGGCTTAATCTCAATATTTCCCGTGTTTCGCGGCTCTGTCCTTCAATTCTGCTGCTGTCGCGTGGTATACACACAGAGATAATATTATTATTACGGCTAGTGTTCAAAGTACGCATCATGCCGACACTTGCTCCACTAATATAATGCCGATATATTAATGAGATAAGTGTTAAAGCCGAGCAGTTTACGCCAGAGTGCAAGATGGACATGTGGACAGGCGTCTTCTTGCTCTCGATAATCACTCTGGTGATTTCGTGCTCACTCGAGAGTCGCGATGCTCTACGTTACTACGCCAAACTCGTGCTCTACGGTGTTTATTGTACCACCGTGGCTGTCATCATGCTACCGTGGATTCTCATATCTCCAGGAAGTGTGAAAAATGCCCGACAGGGCTCCACGTTTCTCCGCTGGTACACAAAGCTCTTGGGCATCGAGTGGGAACTTCGCGGTGCTGAAAATCTGCAAAATATGGGGGCATGCGTGGTGGTTGGGAATCACCAAAGTATTCTCGATGTTCTGGGTATGTATGAATACTTGAAAATATAAATAGAGCGCATTACGGCCTTTATTATACTCACGAGTTAGGACAAAATGCTGATTGAGACTCTGTTGATTGTCGGGGTCTGGGTCATCAGGTATGTTCAACATCTGGCATGCGTTGGGTGACGTTGCGGCAGTTGCAAAAAATGCATTATTCTGGGTCGTACCCTTTGGACCGATCGCCTGGTTATCTGGCACCATCTTTATCGACCGTAAGAATACTAAAGAATCAATGAAAAAACTTCTCGAGGCCTGTGATCATACAAAAAGTCATGCTGTAAGTATTTTATATTGTTTTACATTACTCATCACAATGCTAAACCTTTTAAAACATATGCTCAAGGTAGACCAAGCTGCTAATTTTCCCGGAAGGAACGAGAAATAAGTCAGCAATGGAGACTGGACTTCGTCCATTCAAAAAAGGAGCTTTCAAAATTGCAGTTGACAATCAGCTGCCAATTCTTCCCATTGTCTACTCACCCTATTATTTCATTGATGAACAGACATATTTTTTTGGTCACGGTAAGATTTTTTTTTTCTGTTATCGCATCGATAGATATAAAATCAGCATCAATTGGGTTGATGTATGCCCCTAGGCAAGATGATCATTGAGGTGTTGCCACCAATTTCGACAGCCAACACGAGAATCGAAGACCTTGATGAGTTGATTCGACACACGCAGTCTGTGATGCAGAAGAAATTTTTTTCCCTTGCTGTGGAAGTTGTCTCGTGTTTGCCTCGCGACTATCCGTCAAATGTGGCCATACGAGCAAAATTATTGGCTAATAAAAATAGCTGATAATAAAGACTTATTTCAGGACAAATAGTTTTGTGTCACAATTTCACTGAACGCGGTTATGACTCACACACACAAACTTGAAATCTACATTGTCTACAGAGTAAAAACCGGTTTGACTTGATTCTCTGTGCCTCTGCATACTCCACCTCACAGCTCGCTCGCAATTTTATTCGCGAGTACATCTAGCACATCGACTACTTATCTGCCACCTTCACCATGTTAGCCTGGTACTCCTGTCTAGGAGCAGGAGCTAGGAGATTGCGGTAGCAGGATCGCTATACACAGTTGCGCCAAGTCTTCCTCCTTTTCTACACTCTCATATCCAACTGATTTATCATCTCTTGACTACATAGATTATTATTGGTATAAATAAACACAAAATCCTTTGCACCTGTCACTGAAAATTTAATGACTTTTAGGTCATGATTGTAAAATAATTTAACACACTTATTAGGTAGACAAAAAGACATCTTGAAAGGGGAAAGCTGCGTGATTCGGCCGCTCAAGGTCGGCGAGGAAGCAGAGAGTGCCTGCAGTACCTTCGTACAGTGACAGCGGGTTGTCAGGCGTACGTGCGTGACGTTGAAAATCATCGTGGTCGAGAAAAAGGGCAAATTTCCAGGCGCGAGTCAGATGAATTTGTTCGCCGGTGAGTCTGTAGAGGAGGAGGAAGGCATAGCCGTTGCCAGCGACTCCATGACAGATTCCTGGGCCCTTTCGAAGCAAGCCTTTCCGCCAAATCAACTCGCCAGCACGCAGGCAAGCTTGTAGATAACGTTGATCCTGCCAACGGAGGTAGGCAGCAGCCAAACAGTAAATTACTCCAGGTGCTCCGTGACACCAGTGCACCAATTCCCGCTGTTCACTGCTCATATGCGTGCCAACCTCATCGATGGCACAAGGATAATTGCCCGTTGAGTACTCCAAGCTCAGCAGGTAGTCCACACTGCCACGCACGAGAGACTCTGCCTCGGAATTTCTGTCCAAAAACTCAGGTATCTGAAATGTAGTGTATTAATTACTGTTGATAAAACTTTGCTAGAATTTTCGTACCTGAATCAATGTCTGCAGAATAGAGGATAAGCCATGAGCAGCACCGAGATATTCCGTCTCGTAGTAAGCGTACATCAGGGGACATGGACTTCGAATTTTTGCTGAATAATTTTTTCCCGAGCTGACGATCAATTGTGCGAGCTCGTGCAAAATTTCCAGTGGAACAACAGTCTTTTTGAGTTTTTTATTTAACCACAGTGCACCGTAGATATACCCAGCTCGACCAACGAAGAATTCATTGTGACCAACATCTGGATGACGCAGCTCCGGACTAGTCTTCACCATATCAGCATATTTTTTTGCCAATACATCACTCCTGGCAGTATCTCCAAGAGCGGAAAATAGCACAGCACTCACAGCGTATATTCCCGCCTCACCGCACAAAAATGCAGAAGATTTTTTCGAATTTTCGCGCTCAAGTTCGCGTACTTCCGCCAGCATGTAGCGCTGCGCCACTTCGAGGTTATGGTTGTCGCCGAGATGTAAAAATGCATACGCAATTCCAGGAAGTCCAAGGTAAAGACTTCGGTCCTGATTAAACAATTTTACATTTTGTAGCGATTGATAAATACGGTGAAATCTCTCTGTTACGATTTTTACACCATTTTCATCAACAACACTGTCATCCTGATAAGGATTTTCAAAGTATCGTAGAGACCTTTTTGCCATGTCGCTGAACAACCGTATAGCAAATATTGTTTACTTTGAACGGTTTTAGCAACAGCCAGTGTGCATAGAATGACGGAAAATTTTTTATTTTCGCTTAGAAAACTGTAACTGCACGCACGTAAACTAATAACACTCGCGATTGTCGATAAATTGCAATTGTATATAACACATCTAACCTAACCTAACCTGACCCTACACCACACACAAACTGCGATATATTTCTTTGTTTTCATTTCCGTGCTATGCCTCCTGTTCAAACAAACTTTTATACCTTTATTAATTGATTGTCTTTTCGCCGACTTCAGATCCAGAACCTGATCAACAGCGAAACGAAACCAACAGCCTAATCAATAGCACAGCATCGTCTATAATGACTATTCCAGAGGCTGATATTTTAACACCGAATATTATTGAGGTAATAAATACTTATTGGAATCAGCCGTGACTGTTTTTATAATGTTTTAATCAATTTTAAGGTTTTCACTGCATACTTTGACGCTGGGGATGACAAATTTAATGCCCAACCACCAGCCTTCATAGCCCAGTTGGTCGTAAGTCATCATTCTGACCTTTATATTTTTTATCTTTCATAATTTAATCATGTTTACTAATTATTTCTTTCGTTCCTTCAATTTTGGTATAGAAAGTCGATGTACAGGACGATTCTTTGCGGTGTGTGACTCTAAAGGATGGGCAGGGCCAACTATTTTCTGCGTTGATACGAGATTCCACCATTGACAGTCAACCAGAGGAAACTGTTAAACTTATTCATTGTGCTCAGTATCGATTGACCCAAGATGAGAAAAAACAGTGAGTTACGATGTTTTTGGCAGTAACATTTATAGGATCAGTCTTTGAACTAAATACATATAAATTGTGGTATAGATTTCAAGTATACTTGTTTGAATTCGATACAATTAAGCGGTTGGAAAACGCCGAAACGTTTCCGGATGATACGCTGAAACTTATAAACTATTGGTTGTCACTAAAAACGTAAGTAAATAAAATATTACAATTTCTAGAAATTAAATAATAAATGATTACAGTGAATGGATGACTGTAACGTGTACTGAATGGCAGATAAAATCTTCAGTGATCTTTTTTAAAATTACTGATGCCGGATTATCAATGCAATGCACTGTATTTAAACCAGTTACGGACGAACTGCTGAAATACCAGAAGGTAAAAAAATTTTTTAAAAATCCTTTTTATGAATGGTATTGTTCATATAATTTTTTTTTTCAGGAGGGTCTTGTACTGAGTATCAAAAATCCAACATGCACACCGATTCCCGATAGATTTCGAGGAATCGCTGGCGTTGATGATGAAGTTAAACTCAACCAACACTCAAATTTCCGAGTTATCAATCCGGAAGATAATTCAATCCTATTTGAGCACTCATGTCTGGCAGAACAACAAGATGACAGAGTCCCGGCTGATGCTGTGAAAATTGCCGAGCCACCGCCACTGCAGATAGAAAGAGAGTATTTAAAAATTGCTGCACTGACGAAAACCTTCAAACACGATTGGATTCGTGCTACTACCGAGGGTTACAAACTTCGTGATAATTGCATCCGTCTGTATCTTCGGGATGATTCGGGGTGTTTGCCGTGCACAATTTTCCCGCCAATCCTCGAGGAAATAAGGCCTCATCTCACGAATGGATTGATCGTCGAGCTGAAAAACTCTCTTGTGAAAGAGCTCCCTGAGCAATACCGCACAGAAGGGAGTACCGTGGAAATTAAAATCAATCAGTATGCAGCAATTAAATTGATAAATCCATCGGGTGAAATACTGTATGAACACTCTCCTGTCGAAGTTAAACCGATCTCGTCTGAGAATAAACCAGATCCATGCCCGGCAAAACAACAAGATGACAAAGTCTCGGCCGATGGTGTGGAAATTGCCGAGCCACCGCCACTGCAGATAGAAAGAGAATATTTAAAAATTGCTGCACTGACGAAAACCTTCAAACACGATTGGATTCGTGCTACTACCGAGGGTTTCAAGCTTCGTGATAATTGCATCCGTCTGTATCTCCGGGATGATTCAGGGTGTTTGCCGTGCACAATTTTCCCGCCAATTCTCGAAGAAATAAGGCCTCATATCACGAATGGATTGATCGTCGAGCTGAAAAACTCTCTTGTGAAAGAGCTCCCTGAGCAATACCGCACAGAACAGAGTACCGTGGAAATTAAAATCAATCAATATGCAGCAATTAAATTGATAAATTCATCGGGTGAAATACTGTACCAGCACTCTCTTGATGAAGTCAAACCGAAAATATCCTCAAATATCCGAGTTGTTGATACGGAAGATGGCTCGATCCTGTCGGAAAATAAATCGGCCGACCCATGCCCGACAGAACAGCAAGATGACAAAGTCAAGGCCGATGTCGTGGAAATTGCTGAGCCACCGCCACCGCAAATAGAAAGAGAGTATTTAAAAATCGCAGCACTGACGAAAACCTTCAAACACGATTGGATTCGTGCTACTACCGAGGGTTTCAAGCTTCGTGATAATTGCATCCGTCTGTATCTCCGGGATGATTCGGGGTGTCTGCCGTGCACAATTTTCCCGCCAATCCTCGAGGAAATAAGGCCTCATCTCACGAATGGATTGATCGTCGAGCTGAAAAACTCTCTTGTGAAAGAGCTCCCTGTGCAATACCGCACAGAGCAGAATACCCTGGAAATTAAAATCAATCATTATGCCGTAATTAAATTGATAAATCCATCGGGTGAAATACTGTATGAACACTCTCCTGTCGAAGTTAAACCGATCTCGTCTGAGAACAAACCGGTTGATCCATGCCCGGCAGAACAAGAAGTTGACAAAGTCACGGCCGATGTCGTGGAAATTGCTGAGCCACTGCCACCGCAGATAGAAAGAGAGTATTTAAAAATCGCAGCACTGACGAAAACCTTCAAACACGATTGGATTCGAACAACTATCGAGGGTAACAGAACTCATAAAAAATGCATCAGTATGTGGCTCAGGGATGAGTCGGGGTGTTTGCCGTGCACAATTTTCCCGCCAATTTTCGAGAAAATACAGCATGTCCTCACGCATGGATTGATCGTTGAGCTAAAAAACTCTGCAGTAAAGGAGCTCTATGGCACATTTCGCACGGACCACAGTAAAGTCGAAATTAAAGTCAATAAGTATACAGCAATTAAATTGTTCGATCGAACGGGTAAACAAATACTGTACGAGTACTCTCCTGATGGTGAGTCAGTTGCCAATAAATCAGAGACAACTCTTGAAACCAAGTGTCTGACCCTGCCCGAACATCCGGCTACTCCAGATTGCCGATTTTCCGACATCAAAATGAATGAGCCTCCAGAGCAAGTCGATCAACAGTCCAAGGATTTTTCATCATTGATTCCAACGAATCGGTAAATACTTTTTGCTTCTTGCTAAATTATTTACAAATTACTAGCATGTGCGGTAGCCAACTTATTTTGTGATGGACCCTAAAATAACTTTAAGAAAAATATCATCGCGAGGCATAATTGTGTCTTATAAATTTGAGATTAAGGAGGTGTACGATGGTTTCTAAAACGAGTCCAGAAGCTTGCTGATTTTTTGAGGGCTCTTCCGACCCTAATGCAACTATAGAAAAAATTTTCATTGCGTAGCAAAGCATTTAACACAATATTCCAAATTTATTACGCAAAATTTATCCTCCATTTACACTTAAATCATAACCTTATTTTAGCTTTTTAAATTCGCCAACCCCGAACAAAGATTTGAGACTTATACAATACAGATTAGTGTTATGAATGGTCAGTTTGTGTACTTAATTATAAAGTTTAAGACCTCGAAATAATGAATTACAGTGGCTGGATTCGAGCTAAGGTCGAAGATTTGCGGATTGGTGATGATCGCCATCACTTGCGGCTCAAAAATCAGTCTATATCAATTGTTTGTACAATTTTGTCACCGATTTGGGAAGAAATCAAGCCTCTCCTTAAGGTAATAGCACATTTAATAATTTATGCAAGTAAACAACTCTTTTTTTATATTATAGAATGAATTGGAGATCGAGTTTAAAAACCCGAGGGTACAGCAGTCAAAAATTGGATCTTCGGATGAAAAGTTTGCGCTTGAAATAATATTACACGCGGGTACAACGGTTAAATTGAGAGATCTACAGGATTATATCCTCTACGAATACCCTGGTGAATATGGAGCCGCTGCTGAAAAATCGGAGGCACCGACTCTCGACGTTGAAAGTCAAACTAAACTCATCAGTGATTCGTCAAACACCGAACAAGTAAATAATTATCCCGACTGCAATATGAACGACTCATGGCCGCTCGTTAATCCGGCTGCACGAAACAGCAAGCAAGTTTCATCCATTGCAGTTAAACCTGGGATGCAGATAGAACGACGATTCATAGAAATGTCATCGCTAATTGCAACAAATACTCACGACTGGATTCAAGCTACTGTTGTAAAGGAGAAATTGTTGAAAACTTGTATTTATATTTGGCTCAGGGATAAATCTATCACAATGCAGTGCATGATAGTCGATCCAATTTTCACCCAAATTATGTCTTGCCGCCCATTGCTCGTTGGATCAATGGTTAATATCAGAAACTCATTGGTGCAACCGAGACAAACTGATGATCCAACAAACGACAGTAGACTCTGGATAACACTCAATTGGCATGCATCTTTAGAAGTAGTGGATACATCGGGTAAAATACTCTTCAAATATTCCGTTGAAACCGAGTCAGCAATCATTTCCGAACCAATTCAACAATTGGAGAGAGTTCTACAAAAAAAGCGACCAGCAGAAACACCTGTTGAACAGCCCGTCGTGAAAAAAATGTACAAAGAAAATCAATCTTTCACGAAATTGTGCAATCTAAAAAATAATTCCAAGCAGTAACTATATTTTTTTTTATAATTTTAACGATTTTTTTTTCATGTTTTGGATCAAGAAATCATAGTTTATGATGTTTTAAAAGTCCACCATAAAAATTAGCTCGATTCGAAAATTTTTAGAGATCGCTTACGGATTCTTAAATTTCGAAAAAGGTCGTTTAGGCATTACAAAAATTTTTAAAATAATGAAATGAATTTGTAATCAAATTTTGGTCATTTTTGGAAATTTAAAAATTTATAAGCGACCATTTTTTATGTTGGGCTTAGTAAAATATTATAGACTATGATTTTTTTGATACTAAACCCGAAAAAAGTCTTTTTTTTTGCGTCATCCTAATTTTTATATTAATCATAATTATTTATTTCAGCGACTGGGTTCAAGTAACAGTGGAATCACCGTGGAAAGGACGGAAAAGTGCAATTTTAACGGTATATGACGATACTAGCCGCATGCGATGTGAGATTTTCGACCCAATATTCCCATCAGTATGCGAATGTATCAAGGTATTTCAACATCCTAACGATTTTTAACAGATAATCTAATGCTTTTCAATCCTGCTGTAGGATGGAACAATTGTGGAGTTGAAAAACACCAAGGTTCAAAAACTCGATGAGACCTATCAGCAAATGGGATTAAGTATCTTAGAGCTAAAGGTCGGCAACGATTCGTTGATCAACGTACTGGACGTCGAGGGAAACGTTGTGTTTTCTTACCCTCCGTCGCATGCATCACCCATCATCACTTCCATCGCCAAGACCGACACCAGAGATGCCACTGTTGTGGTTCGCAATGTCAATGTCACAAAAACTACTCCAGTTCGGCCCCAAATCCAAAAACAACAAAAAAGCCAGCAGAGCAGACGAAGTGAGGCTTCTCTTATCACATCTATTCGAGACGTTCAAAGCTGCAAAAAAGATAGTTTCATTGGTTAGTCACATTTAAAACCCTTATATTCAAGTTCTATTATTGAAAATAAGAGATATTAATATTCACGTTGATATATTTCTCAGACATCGCTGGATATGTTGTTTGTGGTCAACTGGAGCTCAGACGCAAAAGTCCATTCAAACAGATTACACTGGAGGATGACACAGGGTGTGTGAACATGTCACTGTGGGGTCAAATGGCAAGGGAATTTTCTCATTCGAGAGTTCATTTTTTATTTAAAAACGTAAAAGTCAATGAGTACAATGACAAAAAAGAGTTAGTATACCATGCAAATTCATCATCATTTGTGAGAACTGGTATCAGATAAGTTTTAGGTGCTTAATTATGTGGATTTATTCTAAAATATTATCTTAAAATATTGAAAATAATTTTATACGTGATATTTTACTAAAAAATATATATATGTATTATTTTTCAACTACTGCCGCCATATTTTTATAATCAGATTTTTTTTTTGTAGCATTTTCAAATCACAAAAAATTTTATCAGAATATCAGTTAAAGGAAAATTCTTGACACTGTTAAAGTACCCTAATGCAAAGTCATGCGTCAGCGCGACAAGTTCAAACCTGTACAGACACGCTTTTTTCCCCTTCAACGGCCTGTGAGTGCTATGACTCTATACTCTCCCTGATCGAGTCCACACACACACACACACGACATCGTTTACATTCGAGGCATGATGACGATGCGGAGCAACAAATAGTCAAATCAAATATGAATTCTCCAAAATGAAAAATCCAAATTTCATTTTCTAGACTAGAATAATTTCTAATACGTTACTTTCTGCCTAGTTTACCTCTAATAACAACTTGTACACATCAGTATGAATTGTTTAAATATATTTTTTCGAAATGGCGCGGAAGAGACTGCCATCTTTTTGTTCGAGCAAGTAAACACACAGCTGTTGATATTCTATGTGTCAACAATCATCATAAAAAACAATTGAAATTAATCCAAAGTATTTTCGTAGCAATAAGTAAAATGATAGGACGAGTCATAGGGCGAAATTTAACTGAAAGTTTATCAGCATAAAGAGCATTGCTTGTCGGTAGTAGCGAAAGTCTGACAAAGTCTTCTGCTCAAGCCTGCTATTTCGAACGGTGAATGCTGCGTTGCCACGTTTTATCTCCGGGGGGAACATCCACGAATCCAAACACGTGCCCAAGGTTTCTATAAAAGCATCATATCACCGGCTGTGGCACTGGAGTTCGCTGTCACTCGAATGAATCCATAAAACACGCTCCAACACGCTTATATGTTATCGCAGTTGCACTAGCTTTGGATCCTCAATCTTTTACCGTGTCCTTTCGGAATGTCAGTACATATAGTGTGCCTCAAGGATTACAATATCCCAACGATGTTCTGACCGTGACGTAGCATAGCATAGAATATAATCATGTACGTGCAGGCACAAAACCGTTTTATAAATTATATCGAGTGCCCGTAATAAATTTGTGAATTTAGTTGAGTGTTTTTATCAGCTAAAATGGCGTCAGAAATGTTTTTTTCACGAAAAAAAAAGTGCTGCTATGGAAAAAATTGTACAAGGGTAATCGATCGGTAAAAGACGATTCGAATTGAACCGCGGAGAAGCTGTTTAAGCAGGATATGCGGGAAATGAGAGAACTAAATACGTGGCAACGGCGCTCTGCGTGTGACCAGTTGCGCAGCAGGAATAGGTCGAAGCAAGTCGAAGCACGTCTGGCGGTGAATGTGTGTGAGTGCACATCAATAGGGCACACTGTGAGGAGAGTCGGGCACACAGACACGGCTACAGCAGCGGTTTCGGCGCCGCGGAGAGAGGACAAAAGTTTCCGTAGTTGTCAACGAGAGGAGGGGAAGCTTCGTCAGTCGACTCACACGTGAAAAATGCCACACGGATATATTGCGCGGCGATTGTGCGCATGGAAAAGTGGGAGAGTGATGCGAGTGTTGGTGTGAATCGCCCGCTCGAGAGCGAATCAGTGGCCCCACCACCACATTCATTGTACAGTGCGAGGTTTCCGCTGAAAGTTTATTTCGGCTGTGTGTTGAAAACGTTGCGATATTTCTCGAAAATCGTGCGGTACTACAGAGCAAAGTTGCTAAAAGTGTTGGAAAAAGTAAATTGTGCCTGGCATCGGCCAGATTAATTGTCCAGCATGCCGCTAAGCATCAAGGTTAACCTGCGGGTTACTGGACACTGCAACCAGGGCGGTCGCAAATACATGGAGGACATGTTCAGTGTGGCCTACCAGCAAACCTCGGACGACAAGGACCTAGAGTATGCTTTTTTCGGAATTTTCGACGGTCATGGAGGCGTTGAAGCTGCTACTTATGCCAAGGAACACCTTATGGATATTATTGTTAAGCAAAAAAACTTCTGGAGTGACAACGATGACGACGTTTGCAGAGCCATTAGAGACGGATATATGAATGCACATTATTCGATGTGGGGGGAAGTTGGTATGGAAATGATATTATATTTTTTTATACTGATTTTACATGCACCCTGTTTTTTTACATGCATTTTAATATTACATGGTAAATTATTGTCTCATTGTCCCGCGTATTTCCCCCACTCTGGCAATCGTAGAATTTAGGTTATGTAACGTAAGACTAACCTAAAACCTCTAGATGCTGCAAAACAAATTCAACATATATTTTTATATTTCCCAATAACATCTGAATAATCTCATGATGTCGCTAAAAATTAATTTCTTGAATTTTTAAAACTATTTATGATTTAATTGAATGTAAAATAATAATTAATTTAATTTTTGACAGAAACATGGCCAAAAACTGCTTCAGGGCTGCCGTCAACGGCTGGCACAACAGCCAGTATTGCCTTTATCCGCAAGGGAAAAATTTACATTGGCCACGTCGGAGATTCTGCAATTATTTTGGGCTATCAGGATAAAGATGACCCGCAGTGGAAAGCCCGTCCATTGACGAGAGACCACAAACCCGAAAGTACGACAGAGAAGAGACGCATTCAGCAGTCCGGAGGTAAAGTAGTAAATAAATCTGGTGTTCCAAGAGTCGTGTGGAATCGACCGAGGATCGGGCACAAGGGTCCTGTGAGAAGATCTACTCACATTGACGAAATTCCATTTTTGGCTGTAGCTCGGTCTTTGGGTATGTATTAATCGTCAATTTGTATTTGTCTCTCACACTGAATCAACTAAATTTCACATTTTCAGGTGATCTGTGGAGTTATAATTCTGAACTTGACACCTTCGTCGTATCTCCTGAGCCAGATGTCAACGTCTTTACCATCAATGTCGAGTCACATCGCTGTCTAATTTTTGGGACTGATGGTCTTTGGAATATGCTCTCTCCCGAGGCCGCTGTAGAGATTGTTCAAGCTGCAGAGCGACACAATGAGAAGCATTTCATTGCCTCTCAGCAAACTGGCAGTGGGGTAAGCACGAGATTTGTACAAATAGTCTAAATTACAGTACCGAATTTTGAATAACATTTTTTTTACAGGCGAATACCCAAATGTGGATTAATCCCTCCAAGAGCCTGGTCGATCGCGCCCTAGAGCGCTGGTCAACGTCGCGGCTGCGTGCCGATAATACGAGCGTGGTTACACTGATGCTTGATCCTCCCGGTCCCTCACGCGGCGAGGTATTGCTGAGTCGTAAGAAAGAGCGGGTACTGTCACACGCGCCCTTGCATCACGTCAATCCTCAAGTTTCTACCCAAATCGGGAGACCGATGAGCGCCACAGATCCCGTTTCATTGGCCAAAGCCGACGCGATTCCTGCTGACGTGCAGCCTCAACTGCCTGCGGGCCCGCAGCAAAATGAGAAACCAGGTGTACCTGTTGTCGCACCTGAACTCGATAAGACAAAATCATTCAACGAAGCTGACCCGCTCTTAGAGAATATCCAAGTGGCAGAGGTATCATCGAGTGATGATGAATTGGCAGCATTCGCGGATCAAGATACATCTGGCAGTTTAGAGCGTTCATGTTCTGAACACTCTTTCAGTTCGACCTCCACGGTTGTCATGTCAGATAGCGCTCGGGCTAATTTATGCGCAGAAGATATATTCTCTGATCCATCCGAATTGGCCGCTGAAAAACTAACTCACAGCAAGGAAAACGAGGACATCAGCGGTGCATCGGTATGTCAGGCCGACTACTTACCTCCAGGCTTGATATTCCCACCGTTAGAGCCTTGTACAGACGGACAAGATGCTACAGACTCAATTATTGATACTGTCGATGATCTCGACGACTGTGATCCCGGTGAATACGTTTTAGAGCGTCAGAGTGCTTTTTGCGGCTCGTTTTCTGATCTCTTTGAGACATCAGAGGAGAATTGCAGCGTTACACGTTCCAATGCTCATGAGTCATCGAGTTTAACGACGCTGCCAGCGACTTGTACGGCTCAGGACGATACATTCGCCTCATCAAAACCTCGTAAAGACGGAGAATGTGCATCTAACTCAATTGCCAACACTGCTAATAATCTTGGCGATCATCTCAATGACTATGATCCCGGTGAATACGTTCTGGAGCGTCAGCATGCCTTTTACGGCTCGTTTTCTGATCTGTTTAAAACATCAAACAACCCAAAGTCAGAGAAAAATTGCCGAGTCACACGCTCGAATGCTCATGTAGCCGTATCGCCAGAGTCCTGCACAACTGTGAAGAAAAATCCCGACTCAGCTAAGCGTCATCAGCAGAGAAAAGTTACTTTCAATTCACCTGGCGACAGTGATACCGATGTTGACACCGATCTCGATGACTATGTTTTGGAGCGCTGCAACGCTTTCTATGGCGTCTTACCCAACGTGGATCGGCCAAATAGCGCTGTAACACCCGACACAAATTGTCGAATCACACGTTCCAATGCTCATCTACCACGAAGCATAACGCCGCCGCCACTGTCATCAGGCACTGTTCAGCACAAAACTCCCGATCTGTCAAAACGTCGTCAGCAGTCGAAATCTGCATGTGAGTCAATTGCCGCAAACGCAATGGACAAAAAGTCGAATGACATTGCTCTGGAGAATCATCAGAATTATCTGATCGACGTGTATCCCGAGCCCGACGCTCTGAACGCGCCTTCCGATGCAGTATCGAGTGTAAATTACCGAATTACACGTTCCACTACGCATTTACCACCGAGTGCAGTTGCAGAGCTGCAAAAAATTTCCGATTCATCGAGACGCAAGCCTGGAAAATCCCGGGGATCGTTGGATAAACGTGCCGGTTTGATTGGCTCGACTCGAAGTGATTTGAGAAGTACGAAACGACGACAGAGCACTAGTGTCTCGGAAAAAAGGGATAAAATTGAAACGCCTGCAGTGCAGTCGAGACTGCGACGCGAAATCATCACCGTACAGCCTGAAGTAGCTGCAGTAGACGCCTCGGCTGGCATCAAACGACGTCACAGTTCAATGCTAGAAAAGCCGGACGCAGGGCGCGTGTGCCACAGTGACGAGGTGCCGATGAAACGCCGCACTCGGTCAGAGGATCGACCATATCCCGCCGATGAAAATGATCCAACGAGTCAGAGCAAGCTGCGACTTAGTCGCGTCTACTGGCCAGTTACGTGTTCTATGGGCTTGAGACTTCGAAGTCCGGCTGCATCAACCTCGTCGCGCACTTCGAGCAACAACAGTCCGGACAAACTCAGCTCTTCCAACTCCTTCCAGCGGCGAAGCCTCGAGAAAAAGGCTACGCCCATCAAAACTATTAGGCGGCCGTCAATCAATGGCACAAGTCGCATTCAATTGCGAGGCAGCTTTGCTCTGAGAGACTGGGATCAAGCTAAATCACCTCGTTGCTCACCAAACGATGAACAGTCGATACTCACTCGCACTTTGTCTACCAGCTCGACTGACGAGTCTTCGGCTTCGTCCTCGGCACCACACCGTTGGCTCAGGTCCGACACCATTGCTGCAACTTCAATCAAAACACTGCGCTCACGCAACGTGGACATTGCCGGGCACACCATTCCACCGCAGGTTGCCCATCAGTATGGAATTGCCAAGCCGAATCGGCTGAAAATCAAGATATCCAATCCCAAAAGCAAGGGAAAGGCTGGCGCCAATGGAAACGTTGGTGCTAATGGATCTTCAAACACCACCGCTACCAATGCGGTATCAACTATCACCAGAAGAGTCAAGTCCAGTCCGTACAACCCCGGTGCAAGGTCATTGGGCACGCGATCGCGCCTCAAGCGCTTGAGCAAGTAAATCTTGTTTCTCGTAAATTCGTTCATTTAATTCAATTGAAGTTAAAATTGTTTTTGTTCATGATTTTTTTTTGTCCGTTCTTATTACACAGCAACTTCCAATATTTTCGAAACAATTGTTTATGGTACTATATATACAGATATATTTTTTCGCCATTTTTCTATGATAGCTCTCGTGCTCTTCCGAAGGAATTGAAGGCCATTGTTTAAAAAACTCCTTTTTCCATAATTTTTTCATTTGCTAATGAAAATAAATCTTCCTTGTTTTGCATGGTAGAAGAAGCAAAGTCAAGAGCAAATTGAGAGGTAGATGTGATGTTCCTAGTAGTACCACAAATGATATCACGATACAACTTTTTTTTTTTCATGTCTTCCTTTTATATCAAATTATTTTTCATAGTTGCCACCACGATGCAGAGTTATGCTAACTAAATACATATATATTATTTTTTATGTATTCAATTTTTTTTATTTTTTTGAAACATAATGCTGTTTCAAAGCGTGTGGTTTGCAGCGAGAAATAGATAAATACAAAATAAAAAAACTTTAAAATATATATATATATGAGAGAGTAGGACGAAATCTGTTGAATGACATGTGCCTATCAAGTTACCAGCAAAAATGGGTTAAAAAAAAACTAATGTTTTTCGCGCGCTGTAATAAAAAAATTGTCATTTATTTTGAATATTATTTATGTTTTGATAAAAATTTAACTGGGATAGGATATAGGTTTTTTTTGATCTTGATATTAAGAGTGTGAAATTTCAATTAATCTTTAAACACCAGTGTATTTGAGAAGACATAGCGCGCATTTTTTTTTTATCTATATTATTTTTTTTTTTCTTAAATCAATGACGAAGCAAAGAAAGTATTTTGTAAGAGGCATCATGTTAGATTGTTGGTAATGAAAAATATTTAATAATAACATAGAAGAATCTATAAAACTGTATGCCTATATGTCAACTCGACCTGATATAAAAAAAAAAAACGTGGGTAATAAGAGTGGGGCCACAGAATATAATTGATAAAAAATTACAAACTAAAAAAAAAAAATGTGTGATTTCACAACTCTTTGAAGTGTGTGTATATTTTACTGGAATAAATCATATTCAATAATACTACGTTGAGTAATATATTTTCAAGATAATTACCATATTGATTGATTATTCAAAAATGTGCATTTATTTGAATGATTAATCAGATTCGAGTTTTAAACACTCAAAATCTCTGATTACACATACGTATTATATATTTACAGTAATGGTTCTTTTTGACAGCATCGTACTTTCTATTAAATATGAATCAACATGAGATTGACAATATAAATCCCCCCCGAGATAAGATGTATTTGCTGGGAAAATAAAGAAATTTATTGTAAAAAAAAATACCGATCATGATGATTCTTATGTATAATTATGTGAGAAAACGATTGTCCACTTGTTATTTGGCCCTCGATCGACGAGAGGTACCAATGCAAAGTTTCATTACGAATTTCTCTTTCTCTCCCTCATCTAAATACTGAAAAATATAACTTGGCATCCATCTGGGCATAACTATAGCTATCGAGCCTGCGATTCCTAAATGCAATTCATTCTCAGTTCTCATTCCCGTGCACGAGGAAGCGAATCAACCTTTGGAACGCACAGGACAGAGGTTATAAGGCACATAATGTCGTTGGGAGCACAAGACCATTTGCACAGCACCCATTAAAACAATAAAGGCGCTTTTTCTCTTTTCACTATTTACAATATTTCAACTTTTCCCCTCTGTCACGAACAAATACTCATAATAATCCTGCATACGTTTGGTCATTTTAATTCGCGAAATTAAATATAACCGCGCAATATACAATATACTTGAAATGACACTCATTGCACAGCAGTATACCAAAGAAAATACATTCAATATTGAGTTAAATATCCTCACCAGAGTGTCTTTGGCGAATAATATACATTTTAAGTACTATTTTGGCCAAGTATTAAACCCGAGCGTTTTTTTTTTTTCGTTTGTAAAAAATAAGTACGAGTATATATAATATATTGATTCGTGTTATCACGTAATTTAACGCTGGATAAGTTACAACATTGTAAAAAAAAGAGTCAGTTAAACGTGATCAATCAACGTTTTCATATTTAAATTTTCACTGTTTGATTTCTTTTAGCGCATATATATGAACATATTCACCAACCAGTCTCTTCCAAATACTTAACAATTTTTTATAATTAATAATCTAAATTATAAAATCAAATGCATTGAAGCTCATCGATCTTTACAATCGGCGATTCAATCACCGTCACACACACGTTCACAACATTCATCTTGAAATATAATGTTTTTTGTTTTGTTTTTTTTTTTGTTTATCACGGAGTTCCTTGCGGAATAATTAGTTAAGAATCCTACACAACCCAATTGCCAATTAAAGAGTGCAACCCGGCCGAGTACCGTAGACTCTTTTAAGCTCGGGCATTATAACATTGCTAAGAAGTTTGTTTGTTTGATCAGTCAGTACTTGGCGATAGGGATCCTTTTTATACAGCTTAATACCGGGCCGATGAACGAGGAAAGCGTTGTCCAGAATTAGAAAGTCATAGTCTGACACACAAAGAATGTATCCCTGTGTCATTTTATCACTGCGACCTTCCCAACTCAATCGCTCGTCGTACAATGGATCTTTGTTAGTGCCAATGTAAATGGGCTCCCAATGGAAAAATTGACCTTTCCGTTTTGCAACGTGAAATACATGCAGATCTCGTGAAACTGCCGCCTCCTGCCATTCTTTACTCTTGGGAACGTGATGACACGCTGAGCAGAGTTTCTGATGGAACGGCATGGCTGTTTTATTTTTTAGCATTGTCACCTGCAAAATATCAATGATAACAATTCATTCAACAACTTACATGACTATTAGTGATGTAATTACCAGTTGAGTTTTATTTTCCGGTGGTTGACTGCGCGCTACTACCTCAAAAATCGACAAAACAAATACTTTGGGATTAGGAGACTGCAATTCTTTCTGATCATTCTTGCGAATCATATCTAAAAATTTGGCGGGCAATCCTGGACTCGGATAGAGTTCAATGTCACTCGCCAAAACGTAGTGAGTCACTGCTGACTCACGTGCCACGTTGCGCCCAACGTTCACCGGATACACAAGCTTCTTTTCAGTCTTAAACATTTTACTGGTAAATTTTTCGTTGGCCCACGGAGCACCGAGACTGCAATTGTACGGCTTGGCCGTCATGACATCTTTACTCGATGGAATCTGGTGAGAGAAAAGAGACGCCGTTATTGCAACGTATTTCGAGAGCTTGTTTAGAGAAAATTTATCGATGATATACTGACTTGTTTGGGCAGGTACTTGGCGAGGAAGTAGACGTGAAAGGTGACTAATTCCGTGACGAGATGGCTCTGACAACTTCTCAAGTATTTAATAGACTCTACAGTTGCTTGAAAATCTGTGCCTGGTGCATGCAAAGCGATCGATATCGGCGCTCTCCAGCGGTTCAACAGGGGCACGAGGTTATCCAGGAAGGTGAAGTCAGCGTGAGTGGTGTAAGTCACATTTTCGTAGCAGTGCAATGAGTAATTCATTGGCACGTAGTTGTACAGTACCCAGAAATTGCCCCGCAGCGCGTTTCTCGGCTCCAGGGTCTTGTCGTTACACTTGATGGCTTCCTTCAGTGTTGGAATAATCATTGCTGGCGGTTCAACGAGAGGTGAGCTCTAAAAATACTCGTGATGAAGCAAAACAACTGTTTCTCGCCGGGGGAAGAGGGAAGTTCTCAGGACGGGACAAACGGGGAGCTAGGAAATGAGTAACTTCAGTATTTGTATAGTAGGGCGATTCCAGAAAAACCGACTATTTTCGTTTTTCTTTTCTCGTAAGAGTTTCAAGAGCTCTCTAAAAAATTCAGCTCAATACAATCATTTTTTAAGGTCGCTCACGAATTTTTAAATCTGCAAAAAAATTTTTTTTTCTTCTTTTGCACCGCTTTTTGTAACTATCAACATTAATAGTACGGGAGGTAGCGTTGCATTCGAGTGAATTATTTTACACCATGTAAAATTAATAAAAATGTCCCAAGAAAGTTCTACTCAATGTCAAAATGACCGTCAGCTGCGTCCCGGAGGGTGGATCCGCGAGTGATAAGAGGTGAAAGTCGAATTAATTTAGTTCGACAAAAGTTATTTTACTCCGACTAGTACTTTGATAGATCAATGTACTACCTACAAAAACAATAAAAATCATCGTCAGCTGCAGAAAGGGTGGGGGAAAATACGTCAGTCGCGCTACTATATTTATTAGAAAAAAAAATTTTTCTCGAATTATTTTACTCCGCGTGAAACTTTAATACTATTTTCTTTGATCATTTTTATTAACAAAACAATCCGTCAGCTGTGTTTTTACCGGGGGAAAGACCGTCAGCTAATCGATTCTTTTTTTTTGCGCGCTATCACTTTGAGCGCTGATGCTCGATGATTATTAATCAGCTGACGGACTTTCCCCCACTAGACATACAGCTGACGATCATTATTATACTGTAACATAATTATATTTTATTATTGTTTAATATGAAGAAGAGTAAAATCAGTCACGGTGATCAATTTTCGAAAAAATTTTTGAAAAACTATATCTCGCGAACCGATGATTTTTTGGAAAAAACTGTAGAGATGTTTTCTATAGTATAGAAAATTCAATTCCCTATCATTTTCAACTGAACAATTATTTTCTCACACTTACCGTTTTTCAGTTATTCCAATTTTTATAAACAATACCTCTGTTTTTTTTCATTTACAATGCTTAATTTTCATTTTACGCTACATTAGCCTATTATTAAACTTTTTTATTATTAAATTCCCTATAATTTCATTATCTATACTTTTTCTCTTTTACAATGCTTAATTTTCATTTTACGCTACATTAGCCTATTATTAAACTTTTTTATTATTAAATTCCCTATAATTTCATTATCTATACTTTTTCTCATTTACAATAGTACAAAAGTTATTGCGTGGTGAATTTTCACTTTCGCTTTTGATATCCCACGCTGGCAAAGAATATCAGACCTATATATTGTCCATGACAATATTTTTAATTAATTAGTATTGCGTGGTGAATTTTCACTTTCGCTTTTGATATCCCACGCTGGCAAAGAATATCAGACCTATATATTGTCCATGACAATATTTTTAATTAATTAGGATTTTATTCGTGTTTTTTTAAAACCAACAAGCCGCCGTAAAGTGACCGATTTTTTCACTGCTGACATGCGTGCCTAAAGTGCATTTTTACGCACTAGTGCGTAAAGTAGCCTCTTTACGCACGGATCCTGCGGATTTTTTAGACACTAATGCGAGCTGTGAAAAAATTAGGCCACTCAATGGCTCGCACTAGTGCGTAAAGTAGCCTCTTTACGCACGGATCCTGCGGATTTTTTAGACACTAATGCGAGCTGTGAAAAAATTAGGCCACTCAATGGCGGCATCAGCGCGAAAAAAGAGCATTTTCGGCATTTGTTACAGCTGACATTAGTTGGATATCTTAAAATATAATTATGTTACAGTATAATAATGATCGTCAGCTGTATGTCTAGTGGGGGAAAGTCCGTCAGCTGATTAATAATCATCGAGCATCAGCGCTCAAAGTGATAGCGCGCTAAAAAAAAGAATCGATTAGCTGACGGTCTTTCCCCCGGTAAAAACACAGCTGACGGATTGTTTTGTTAATAAAAATGATCAAAGAAAATAGTATTAAAGTTTCACGCGGAGTAAAATAATTCGAGAAAAATTTTTTTTTCTAATAAATATAGTAGCGCGACTGACGTATTTTCCCCCACCCTTTCTGCAGCTGACGATGATTTTTATTGTTTTTGTAGGTAGTACATTGATCTATCAAAGTACTGGTCGGAGTAAAATAACTTTTGTTGAATTAAATTAATTGAACTTTCACCTGTTATCACTGGCGTGTCCCCCGCGGGTGCGGGGTCTGACGTTCAGTTTTGTGATTGTGAATGTCTTCGTAAGCTACTATCTAATTTATGTCCTAGGTAAAATTCCTACCAAAAATGCAACGCTACCTCCCGTACTATAAAGCGTTGTGTGTGTGTGTGTTCATTTTCTTATTTTGTGAGGTATTGAACGTCACAGAAAAATAAGGTCTTAATATTATTATGAAGAGGTCGTTCGAAAACATCGAAATTAATGAAGTTGAAAATTTTTGAAATTCATAGATGACCTCTAAAATTAATATTTTAAACTGAAACTTTGTAGAATTTATCTATAATACATGTAGAAAAAATTTCCTTTAATAAAGACAGGAAAAAAAATTTTCTACAATCACATTTTGAGCTTTTTTGAAGATTAAAAAATTTGTAAGCGACCTCTAAAAATGCTTGGTATGGCGCAAAATTTTTTAGAAATTTCTTAGAATATGATAAACCATTTTTTCTCAATACGAGATCCAAAAAACAAAAAATACTCAGTTTTTTTCAACCACTCTAACGTACAGTGGCACAAAACTGTGAGACTAACCTCCTTTGTTTTCGTTTGGTTAGCAGGGATAGGCGAACCTCCAGCCTCCTTTGGCGAATTCGTATTCGTAACCTTGCTAGCCGCATCTGACTGACTTCTCGACGTACCAAGCGTGTCACCTTTCATCTCTGCACGGTGACTAGTGTTAACCTGAGCCTCACTCAGCATATCCTCGTGACTCGCTGCTGGCGACTGACTTTCCCAGGGGAACGAGGAGCCGTCCTCGACCCATGGTCCGGTGCCGAAATGCGCACAGATGTACAGCAGTACACAAATATTCAGAATAATCGAGAGTCTCAGGGCCCAGTTTCTTCGCAGGATCATTTTCTCTATCGATAGTGCTGTGTCTGACAATTTCCCGTAATTGTTCCGCACCGTGCTACGATTTCCTCGACATTTTTCCTCACTCTCGCTGGATCTAGAGACATAAAATAAACATTGAAATCAGTCATGCAACCAGTATGATAACAGAGTGCTAATGTCTTTTTACAGGTATCAACTTTGATGGGTCAGCTTTTTATTTCTTTTTTATCAGCAAGGTGATAATTTATTATTCTTTAGCCGCGCGCCAATAGCCATGTAATATATGGCTCACAGTAAAACGGACAAAAATAAAAAATAAAACAGTTAAACAATAATAACACGTCAATATTTACAAATTACATAAAATGTGGCTTGTGGGCTGAGAAATTAATTTTACAGAATTATATAATACTCGAGGAAATATTGTCGCCGAGTAGATTGGGCAAGATTTATGGTGAATTTATATAGAATTTCATTGGATAAACTCTGTAGAAATATAATTAAGTTACGGGTCGGAGATTAAAAAGCAAAAAAAAAAAGTTAATAAGAGGATGTCGAGTGCGGAAATAGACGCGACTGACCGAATTTGATAAGAACCACACTGTGACGACATTTAAAACTGTTCACTGAACTCTAAATTACACTCGATGTTATATGCTCGCAATAAAAATATTGAAATATTTCGGTATCTTTGTAATAACAGATTGAAGAAAAAAACAGCGATAGAATAAAAATTCTTACAGACTAATCTAATCCACAGGTCGATAAAATATGATAGCAACATATCTATACCAACGAGTGACATCAAGTGATTTTACAGAGTTTTTTTTCAACAATAAGTCACAGTATGATCTAGCATAAAATAAATACATCCTAATCGTAATTTATATACTTAAGTTGGAATAATTCCAGGGTCAGAGCAATCGGCGACGCGTAACCGCCCAATTTCGAGTTCCGGCTTATATTTAGTTAGATATCATTTTTTTTCAACACGTATGCACATTGTATTTATGAGCTGTGCTGACTAGGAATTGTTAATACAGTAGCGATTGTGGAGTGACGCAAAGAGAATTCAGCGTGATAAAAAATTAAAACATACCTCACGACGCTCTGATAACTATACACGAGTATGGTCAATGCTTTCACTGAGTTTCCCGAGAGTAAAGTGATGTGACAACCGGTATTGCCCCTTCTCCTCAATAGCCCAAGGTACATTCTTGCTCATCGCGAAAAATACCTGCATATTTAAATTCCAGCACACTTAATCGGCATTCGACGAGTTTTCTACGATTCTCCAACTGCAATATCAAGTGTATAATAGAGAGATGAATAAAGGCAATAAGCATTACATCAGGTAATAACTGCAGTGCAGTGTGAAATGCTTCTTATAGCGTGTCACAATGGCCATTTAACACTCAATAGTCTCGAGATTTTTGCGACTGGTCTTGAAATAAGTTTCCTTGACCAACTTAAAGTGGCAATAATATAAACAGAGCAAAACATCCACATACTGCTTGAGTGCTGCAATCTTCAGAGATTGAAAGTCGACTAGCAGCAGATCTCATCATCTCTCTGACTGACTTGATAAAAAGCCCCATAGCACATACAGGATATCCTGTCTCGTCTTCTAACTCGTATTTACTGGCAGTCGTTAGGTAGTGCAGTTCTACCAAGCCTAAAAATAGGCCGGGTAATTCTGCGAACTGATGATTTGAACCATGTCCAACTCATTTCAACTTGTCAGCCGCTTATAAAATTGTTCGCGTGCCAGCGTCAACGAAATAGATCTCTGCACCCCGCGAACACGACGAAGCGCATGTGCACGAGGTCGCCGTTGATCCGGTGCAGGGTGCACCGCTCATCGTAAAAACTTATATAAATATATAAACATGTCTAAACGTGTCTATATGCTTAAATATCTGGAAAGTCAAGCTTTAGTTGGGTTAATTATGCAAAAATATTGAGCCAGCAACTACACCAAGGTCTGTATCGTCGCGACAACTGTATTTAAACTCAACTAATGGTAGATAAAATTGTCAGATATTTACCTAATCCACGGTCATGATCAGTAGTGCATGCCAGCCTGGGATATCTATTTATTGTGATATTAACGTTCCGTTTTCACTTTTCTCGCGCCGTACAGTCAGCAACAAGCCTGCACGACTAGTGTCAGAGGCAACACCCTCGACAATGATGAAATTTCTCTAGGATATGGTTTAACGAGCGATGATCCTTTTTTTAAACACCAGAAAGATGAAGAGAAAACCCGGAACTCGCGCGTCCTTGCTGAAGAATTTCACTTTCTGTTAACCACGTGTATAGGTGACATATACGATAATTACAACTCATTGCAAGTATAATCAAGGTCAGAAATTGTTACCAACTTGTGACAGCTCGTCGTTTTACTCTAGCTCTATTCCAGCGCAGTAATTCCTGTTTGCAGACCTCAGTAGACTGTTCACTTTTCGTGACCAGGCCCAAGGCATTGTTGACGATGACTTCTCATCTTTTGCGGTAGTCAGTGATTAATGGATGTGCCATCCGGTGAGTGTCTATACCTATTTGCGGCGCAAGGGCCCGCAGAAACTTCGAGCACCGCCGGTGCGTGAGGTCAACGGCAATAAGCCAACGCGATCAACGATGTGGCCTGACAACTGCACTGTGTTGCCGCGGAGGATGCATCGGACGTCAACACCATGAAACACGAGACTTCGAGTGATACTGTGTGGTTGCGCGCTCGAGATCAAACTCACCACTCCCTAAAGAGGGGAAGTCCACCGGCCAGTGTAGTATTGTCTTTATCTCTCAGAGATACTTTTCTACATTACCGATGTAAAAATTTAAATTTCTTTCCTTGACGTCCTCTCTCGCGCCATTTTTGACACATAATTATTAGCAGCAAATTCCACCAAATTTTGTGATAAAATTTACGAATCAACGATAAATATGTAATATTAGAGCGTGGTATTAATATGTGTAATAATTTTCGTTATATCTTCGAGTGCTTCGACCTATCGAACTCGTGGCAGCGGCGCAGACAGGCGATTGTGTTTGGCCAATGCGACTGCATGCAGTGTCTCGTTGACCCACTGCTTGACACAGATTTGTGTTGTGCAGCATCTCCATCATCACGCATATTATTATACAGAATGTATTTTCTGTCGTTTTCACTGAATCTTGGATAATAGTACAGTTGTTGTTATATCGAAATTGTTGTGAGGAAAATGTAAAAAAAATTATCTTCTGCGTGCTAAGGCTGCATGTGCTTTTTTGCTTAAATGGCGTCATCATGGTGTGCGAGAATAAGATTTTTATACAGCGCAAAAAGAGCAGCTCTAATGCAACTAATATGATAGTAATTGACATTCAAGGTATGATAATTGATGAATTGTATTAATCCAGTGTATCCATAACATTCTCTAATTAATTTTACCTTCCATTGCATCCTAGGATTATGCAGAATACTTGAAAAATACTCCAGCGGCAACGATGGATCTCCAGTAGATTGCGAGACTAATCATGGTTATGTTGAATCTAACATGATTTAGAATTCATCTAATTTTACTGGATGACTAAAAGAGATCTGCCCAATTTTGGGAATACATTGCTATCAAAGATGGCACGGAAAAGAATTATTAGTAAGTTGAATACCATACAGCAGTGTTTTTTAAAATCATTTTTTTTCATTATCGCCAATAATGTCAGACTATTTGGATATTTCAAAATTCGAATTTAAGATATCAAAAAACCACTGTTATTGAAGATAGCACCATTGATATGTAATATTTTTCGTACGTGCCGTATAAAATAGTTACGGATTGCTTATCAATATCACTCACTCTTAAATATACATACTTTCATGGCTGGTAAAAGTTTTACTCAAACAAAGTACATGAGAAATCAATAGTATACATATTGATGTTACTTTTCCGCAATGCTGTTTTACACAATTGCCTGCAATGACGCGGTAGTAGATCAATTGAATAACAAAACCTTCAATAAGGAAACTGATGTGGAGACATCTGAATTTTAGATTACATCCAATTGACAAACAGTTTATAAAAACTCCTAATACATTTGATGCCGATGAGCAGGAACTCTTTATTACTTGCGTGGTGCAGCAACAATACTCATAAAGAATCATTTATTTTCTATTTACCTGTCAAAATGCTCTTTTTTGCTGCTAGTAGATATATCTATTTTTTTTTTTTTTTTGTAATAATAGAGAATTCAGTGTCTAGCATGGAAACATTCCAACTGTATGAAGTAATCGGCATGATGATTGACAATCACGAAGCCAGAGCTCGGTCGTGTGTTTGCGCCCAGATGTGTGTTAGCGCCAGCAGCAAATATTGCGACAATTTATCTGTAAAATTATAGAGATACTCTGACATACGGCCACGTTTATGTAGAGCCTTCGTTAAACAGTGACCCATTACACTTGTATCGTTGAAATTCTCAAGTGGTTTTATTATTGTTGGCCATGAAACACTTATCCAACTGATTGCTCACTTATTATAATATATTAAACAATTAAAACTCAAACAACTAACAATTATAAATACCAACTAGATATCCAATAAAACTGCATACAGATAAAAAGTGGCATTAAGTACAAAACATTGTTTTTTCTGTCATTGCGCGAGTTTACAAAAGTTTCAACGACACATAACAAAAATATAAAATTGTATAACATGTTTTTAGGTACAAAAATGTCGAAGCGGTTGAGCTTTTACGTGCTGGTTGGCCTAACGTCTCTCTGCATCTTCTTCCTCCTGATAAATCGGCGCTACAGCAGCTATGTGGAGAATCGCATGCAGCCGGTGTTATCGGTCAGTAAAAAAATACACGGAAGTGGGGGAATAGTCTAAGATCACTCAGAAAAATGCAGAAAACACGCATAGGTACACGGTAAAGTCCAATCTTTAGCACCACCCTAATTCGGCCACCACCAATTTTTATCACCCTCTCACTTAATTGTAATTACACGCAATTATTGCATTTGATTTATCTTACTTAATCCATCTATATTAGCGGAGAAATAAGTGATATATCAGTATAATCATATAGAAAAGCTGAGAGACCCATTCACCTTACTTGTATCTACTTGAAGAAAAAACGCATTTAGTCAAGTTTATGATATACACCTTATCACGCTTATTATCTTACTTGATTCCCGAAATTTAGGAAGTGGATATGCAGCCCAGAGCTGCAAAACACGAGGATCGCTATGTGGTGAGTTACTAAAGTTTTTGTTACGAGCGACTAAAAAGCAAAAAATGAGTATTTAGTAGTAAAAAAATATATATTCATACATAAAAAATACTTTAAATCTGTAATATTTAATAGCTGATACTTATAATGAGCCAAAAATATTTGAAATATTTCAAAAATTTATAACACAAAAAATCTGTACGTGTTCAAATTTACTTTTAGAACGTGAATTCGGTTAAATTTTCTATTAAAGTGAATTACTTTAAAACAAATTGACATGAGTTAATTTGCTCAAGTTGATCCGGTCTCCCGTACTATTTTTTTAATAATAGTTTTTCATTTTGCGGACAGGTTATCGCCGGTAAAGTTAACATGACTGTTCGAGAAATTCAAGAGGTAATTGATCAGCAACGAGTCGCTATCGAACGAGATATGGAGGACTACGAGTATCCCAGTGGAATAAACATCAGCAACTTCAATGAATTAGTGATGGAGCGTGGTGGAAGACCTTTGCGCAGTGTCGTTGTCACTAGTTGGCGAAGTGGCAGCACTTTTGTCGGCGATGTTATCAATGCTCATCCAGCAAATTTTTATCACTACGAACCACTAGTGGATTTTGGGATAGTGCAAGTCCGAGAATTGCCATTGTCTCAACTGGCAATAGCTAACCTTTACGCGCTTTTCAACTGTGAATATCATAAATTGAGTAAGTCCACACAGTTATCAACTGATATAACAACAACTGATGATTGATTTTGCAGAAAATTATTTAAATTTTGGAAAGGAGCATACATGGCTGTTTAGTCACAATCCTCGTTTGTGGCAACAGTGTGTTAGTCATAAAAAAATTTGCTGGGAGCCACAATTTTTATCGAAATTTTGCCAAATTTTCCCCTTTCAATCGATGAAAATTGTACGAATGAGACTGAATGTCGCTAAAGCCCTCTTGGAGGACAAAAGGTTAGAATTTTAATGGATTTTAAATATTTTCTTGATGATTATCGATGTATTATTTAAAATTTTAGTCTCGGCGTTCGCATGGTACTACTCGTGCGAGATCCCCGAGGGGTGCTGCAATCCCGAAAACACCGTGACTGGTGTCCCGGTAGTCCTGACTGCTTTGATCCAGCTAGAGTGTGTGCAGACATGGTTTCAGACTACGAAGCTGCTGTCAAATTAAAGCAAAAATATCCGAGATATTTCAAGTACGTGATCTATAAGAAAAATTAGGTTTTTATAGTAAACTAGCATGTGCACGCCCACGTCGCTGAACGAGTTACTTATTTTATAATTGTTTTTGTTGCTGATAGTTAAAAAAAAAGATGCCAGAGTGTTGTTGATTTTTTTGGGTGTTTTTTAAGCCTCAAAGTAACTTTTAGAAAAATATCATCGCGTGGCAAAGCATGTAATGTTATATTTCATCATTATTTCTCATAAATTCGAGGTTTGAGGGTGTGCGATTGTCTTTAAAACGAGTCCAGTGGGTTTAAAATTTTTTTTGAGGGTTGTTTAGACTCTAATGCAACTATAAAAAAAGTTTCATCGCGAAGCAAATCATTTAACACAATATTATATACGTATTTCGTATAAATTTGGGGTTTATAACGTGGCCAATGGTCTTAAAACGAAGCTAGAGGGTTGCTGATTTTTTAGGGTATTTTTCGGAATCTAGAGTACTTGCAAAAAAAATATCATTGTGAAAAAAAATGTTTATCACTATATTTAATAAGTTTTTCCCATAATTTTGAAGTTTGGGGGTGTGCAATCATCTTTAAAATGACGCCAGGGGGTTGTAAAATTTTTTGGTTGTTTTTCCAAACTCTAAACTAACTGTAAAGAGAATATCATCGCGGAATAAAATATTTAACACTATATTAGATGACTATTTCGCAAAAATTACTCATTTTCATTTAAATCTTAAAGCCTCTGCTTGCGATTGACACACGGACATATAAATAATTTTTCTTCCTTTTTTGTAGAATTATGCGATATGAGGACCTATCACTGGATCCCTACGCCAATGCCAAAGATCTATACAAGTTCTACGGCCTGTATTTCCACGAAAATGTAAAAATTTTTTTGGATTCTCACACAAAAAGAGACCTTGGTGGTGTCTCAAGCACATTTAGAAATTCAAAGGTTGCTCCATTTCACTGGAGAAATGATCTGGAGTTTGAAGAGGTCGAAGAAATACAGAGTGTATGCTCGGCCGCAATGAAATTGTGGGGCTATGTACTGGCGCTAAACGAGACTCACCAGAAAACTTTTAAACCCATCATTGATTACAGTCTCGAATTGTGACGTTATTTATTTTTTTCAATCTCTCAATCTCAACATTACCGTAATGTGATTTATATTTAGATAATGTCATTTACATACATAATAGAATAGTAATTTTGTTAAGTGCAAAGAAACCAAACAACTATTCGTAAATTAAGATATATTGTTGTTAGCAGTGACAATTAGCTGTCACACAATTTTTTGTCAATATAAATGAATGCGCCTGAGGCACTCGATGTCCACTGTTTATACTGTCTTACATCTAGAATAAAAAAAAAAACCGCATGATATTAAACAAAAAAAAACTGCAAGACAGCGTACGGCTGTCTCCGACAAATTGATGCGCCCGAAGTGCCTGGTCTGAAGATTTTTGAGATATACGAAAACCACAAATCCACTCAAGTCGAGAAAAATGTACATTTGAAATAAATATGATTTGTTTTGTAATTTAATGGTTTTAAATGAATTTATTATCAATAAGTTTAATTACTTCACTGTGTTTATATCAAATTTTCTCCTTATCGGCCAGGTTTTATCTGCAATTATAACAGAATAATTTTAAAAACCTCTTTAAATAAGAGTTTAAATATAAATTACAAATAATTTTATCAGTTTAGAAGATTTTAATCATGGTACTCATAGCGTATATTATTTGGAACATCATATTAATAAGTGATATTAAATATTTTCATTATAAAACAAAGAAAAATCTTTCTTACATCACAATGTTTTAGTTGATTGACCACAATACACTTGGCAGGCTCTGAAAAATACAAAAAATATTCTCGTAAGACGGTGAGTATAGTTAAAAAAAAAATAGTGAGATTAATAATTGTTGCATCAGAGAGGGCAAGTAGATTTCATACTTTTATAAGTCATAATAGCGTATATGTTCAAATCATCATAACTAAATCTCAAATAATTCATATCAATTCTCAAATTGTAATAATTTCTCACCGTTATCACATATGTTGAATTATTTGATGACTGGTTTCACCAAAAATCTGGGAACTCATCTGCAAAAAATATTAATCATCATTGAACCAAGAAATAAATGAGAATGTAATTATTAGTAATGAAGCATTTATAAATCAGAATCCAGATGTCATCAAAAATAATCAGACATATGCTTGTTAATTAGACATCATTTAAACCGTAAAAAATTGATTTTGTTCAATTATTTCAAGTATCTTACCGATATGCGAAAAAAATAGCATCTCAATCACTCAAGTCCCATCTAAAACAAATAAAAACCAAGTTTCCATGAGAAAAAAGCAAATAAAAATAAATTAATTTGCTTTTTATATGACAATTATCAGTATCCTGTTTGACTTCAGCAATAGTCTGACATATGCTTGTAAATAAACATCATTTTGGTGGTAAATAACGTTGGAGGTTATTTGTATTATTTATAAAATTCGTACCATTTTTTAATAAGTTCCTGATAAATTCCAGGATTTTCCCAGGTCAAGTCAGCTCATCTGCAACCAGGAAGAGAGAAACATGAGCAACGATATCGACGTGGAACTTCATGGGAAAATTTAATGCGTTTAGCTCAGTAAAGAAATTTTTCACCATGTATTACATGTAAGACAGGGATAACTTGAAGCTCATCATTTACAAGGATATAATTCGTAGGATTGTGAAATATATTATTTACAAAACACTTGTAATGACTCTTACCACTCTTTTTAAAACGTGATGCAACTGCATGAGCAGCTTCAGATATAACTTCTGGTGCACAAATCTGCAAGAAATAAAATTTATATAAATTAATTTCAAGTTTTTAAGACTGTATTAATAAGAAATTTGTGGTCATTTAGATTCAGCAACAAAAATTTTCACCATGTATTACAAATAAGACAGGGATAACTTGAAACTCATCACAAAAAATTGGAAAAAAGAGAATCTAATTTTGGAGGTTAGAAAATTTTAAATTCAACCGAGTAAAAATTCAATACCTTAGTCATTATTTGGTTATTTCTCTTCTTCCAGGTGTAGATGTATGGTGATCGTCTGCAACAAGTATCAACAGATTAATTAATTAAGCAATCGATCAAATTTTTGTACTTAAAAATTCATCAAAATATATCTATCAGATTTGAAAAACCAATCAGTCACCGAAAAATCAGACTGGGGCGGTAAAAAACTAACATCATGTAAAATAAAAAATTTTCAACACGCGGTTTTAGTTATAATTATTCAAAAAATACATACTCAGTCCACAGCTGTCTTTTTCGTAACCAATGACCCATAATACCGTCAAGAACTGGAACAGAATTCTGCGATAAAACAGAGAAGAAATTAATCAACAATACACGTAGAAGCGCTACAAAAATTGAATGAATTTAGAAGAGAATTTCAGATTCAACCAATCAGTCACGGAAAAAATCAGACTGGGGCGGTATATAATTGACATCATAGAATTTATAGTAAAATTATAAATAACTATTTAAGACACAACTTACCAAAATATAAAAATTTGTATCAACCATTAGGTCCTGCTTTGAGATTGGAAAATGGACGCTCCTCGTGGTGCATCATTTTGCGCCTGAAAACCAGAAATTAAATTTAAAAAAATATACATTTATATGCGTATAAATTCACTACTTTTTTCGTCAAAATTCAGACAATTCGATAAGATTCTAATCATAACAATCATACGAACGAGACTATAATAGTATCATCATTTGGATATAACTAAAATTAAAGAGGTAAAAAATATTGCTTTAGATTAATAAATGAAAACAGTGAGAATTCAATACAATTACGATTTTGAATATTTAATAATTCATCGCTAGGATGTTTACCGATTACACTTGTACTTTGTAACCGTTGAGAAAATGAATAAAGCACTCACCACTGCGACAAACGTGTAGTCTCGATGATGGCGTCCAACGAAATGGTCAGAAATGGAGTGGGCAATGCCAATCGTCGCAATGGGCACACACGGCATTACAGCGCATGCCAACACGCGTCGATCGATACCGCGCGCGCTTTTGGGCGGGGCTTTTTTTTCAACGACATAACCTAAAAATTGGTGCTTTAAATTATGAAAAAAATACTTCCCATACCTAAATGTTAATAAAAAAAACCGACTATGTTGTTGATGACAATGGATCAAACCATAAAAATTTTTTTTTCGTCAAGTTGGTAATGCTTTTTGGTATCTAGGACTTGACACTAACGAAATTTGATTTTTTAAAAAATCTAAATGTATATCAGAATAATGAAAAGTAATTTATTTATGCACTATATCCAAAATAATTCAAGACAGGCGTAATAATATAAAAAGTAATCCATGGATATACGGTCATTCAAAATAAAAATCACCATTTATTAATTGATGTTTGAGTACATATAAATTTGTTTATCCACAAGATTAGATCTGGCTGGTCGTGAAGTTACATGGCATTCACGATGCATCAGCTAAGTAACCTGACAGAATATATCCGCCTATATCACTCATTGAGATATCCGGATGAGTCCTATTGGGCAGTATTTGATAGCCACGAAAGAAATTGGAAAATAATTTCAAATTGATTACATCTCGTCTCTGTTTCAGCGCGATATACGTCTCCTGCAAAGGTTCTCTACAGTAATGATATATTACAAATGGTCTAGAAGCTCCCAGCAAGTCGAGCAGAGCTTTGACGATATTCAGTGGATGTTCCTTTGCAAAAATGGCCAAACCATCGGCTTTAAAAGTTTTCATGCAAGCTACAGCTGATCGGGTTTCATCAAACCAACGTGGAGCCTTGAATGTACTTGGGGAAACTTGTTTCTCAGTGATTATCTCCTCAGACTCAGTACAAACTTCATCCAATCTCGGACGTTTTGCCGCAGACTCATTTTCCATGTTGTACAAATTTTTTCTCTTTTCCGCCACTCTGCGTAGGTGTTCCGCATGCTTTTGTACCAGTTCGTCAAGCAGTTGTTCCTCTCCCTGATGTAAAATTCGCATAAATGTTAAAAAATTCAGTGTACGCAGTCGCTGCAGCTGTTCTTCAGGAAAATTCATGGCATTAACAAGCGTTAATACAGCCTGATTGCCCGGATGAAAGTTGAAAATGCTTCCCTTTGTCTGGGCACCAACTCTGTCCAACATTGCGGCTGCTGCCAAGCCACAGGTACCTCCGTCATACAGTAAAAACCGACCGTCAGCCTTCACATCACAGTAGGACATCATCTGAGCTAGGGTATCCATTCTCAAAGAGTTAATTTTCGTATGATCTAGTCTAAAATAAATTTCTTGCAATGATGAAATACTTGGTTGTAATACCGTCAAGAATCTAAAGTACTTTTTCTCCTTTTTCTTGATGTATTTCTCCTGCGAGTACTCGGTTTTCGATGAGAATGAGCTGCTATTTTCGATCAAGCTCTCAACAATCTCTTTACTTGATTTTCCAGCATCACGAAGATCCTCTATAGCCTCTTTGGACAATTTTTGTGATGTACCATCGTCAAAAATTGATCTATTGTCCAAACCGCTCTCCAAACCCGAACGCAGATCCGCCAGAGTTTCAGCCTTTTCTGCCACTCTCAGTACGACAGTTTTCTTGCCATTTAATGACGGAATCATTTTAAATGTAGTCCAATAGGGTTTACCTATGAGTTCACTCATTTCAACTTGCTCTTTGCCTAATGTAAATGTTCCTTTTTCCGCAACTTTACACAATTTTCGAAAATTTTGTTTTTGCACAATTACATAACTACCAGCGGAAATTAAATTACACTCACTTGATTGTTCCATATTGTTAATAATTGTTTTTTTTTTTTTAAAGTGATATTTACAGGATTAAAAAAATTGATAGATTTAGGACAATTTTGAGGTTATGTCCGCTATGTTGGCTCAATAGGCTTGAGAGACGACAAAATAGCGCACGTGGCGACTAATATCAGACGAAAAGAAAAATTCTACGTCTATGCATGAATAATAATGATTAAAAATTATAAAGTGGGATTGTAATTAATCAGGTATTGACGATATAATTCGTATTTATTAAGTAAATCTTGAAACCTACGCAAATTACACACGCAATTGCCTGTTATTATACTAGTAGATATAATAATTCCTCGGAACACTCGTTTATTCCTTCCACAAGGCAACTCGTGAAATTCCATCATCGATTTTAAAAGACGGTTTCAGTTTATGGACTGTATAATATATTACAATTGTTTTTTTTTTCTTTTCATTAATTAAAACTTTCTGCATTGTTGGTCGGGAACATTTCTGACAAATTAATTCTCAGCGCAGCGAATATTTCACTCGTAGATTATAGAGCAGTAATTTCATTATTAACACATCCATGTCTGTCAGTACTGTTTAATCATTCTCTGGATATACGAGTAGTGTTATTAATAATTGTCGCGAAGCCGTGAACCTCTTGATTGATCATCACGTCGGCCACGATTATAATTATTATTCCTGTTATTGTCTGAATTACGATTCATGCCTCGATTGGGACCGTTGTTTTTACCACCATTTGAGTTATTACCATAATTATTACCATAGTTCGAATTATTAAATGAACCGCCATTATTAGATCCTCCCCCGGGCTGATTTGCCGGCATTTGATTTCGAAAATTCGAACCAAATCCCGGGCGATCATAGTTCGGAGGACCTTGATTACTCGGGTTTGAGCATCGAAAGTTTGGCGGTGCGGAGAAATTATTGCTGTACGGTCCTCCAGGACCCTGATTCGGTGGAAACGGTGCCATAGGGTTAGATCGGTAATGTTGATTAGGTCCGAAATTGCCGTTTGGCGGTCGGAAATTTGATCCATAGCTTCCACTGGCGTTCGGGTTCATTTGCGGGCCATTCGGCCCAAAATTTGGCGGCATATGCATCAGATGTGACATGGGCATATCTCCTATATTATTTCCTTGCATCATGTTGACATTATTCTTGCTCTGCATCGCCGACAATTGGTTTATACTTGAATGCGATACGGGCAGTATTGGCGGCATATTAGGACTGATATTCTGCATGTTGTGGTGGTTGGTCCCAAGTGTACTAGACATGCCACTGCTCCCAAGGGGCATGCTATTGTTGCTCATGAGACCCATGGCATCACTGCGCTTTTCAAAGCTACCTCTGGAACCATCGGAACCCGCACCCATCGCCTTATCGTCGTCCCAGCCTCTCGAGCGACTGTCGCGCTCCATATCGTTGAAGGAGTTACTGCCGCCGAGGTCCATGGAAGACTTGAAACCACCCATCGACGGACCCAAATGTCGGAAATCTCGGTCACCATATGGATTTCGCATGTCGTACTCATTGATTGCTGGCCTTCCGGGCCCACTGGCGGATCCACTGAAGCGCAAATCCTCGTCGCGGCTTGCTCCGCGTCCATCAGAGTTATTTACTCGTCTAAACTCATCGTCGGGGTTTGGCAAATAGTTTGCGTCGGAACTGGATTTTCCCATGATGTATCGAAGATCTGTGTCACTGCCAAGTGAGTCCTCAGTCATAGAGCCACCAAAAACAGGTTGATGTATCTTTGATGTTCGGTCGGCCGAGGCGGAATCACTCCAGCCAATTAATTGGTCGAATTTGCGCTTGCCGCCGCGATTTAGTGCTTTTAGAAGCTCTGGATTTTGGGCAAACTTTGAACTGGGTAGCGGTGGTGGCAAGTCTATATTCGGAACTTTTGCAAAATCTATGTCGCCATCGTCCTGCAAAAAGTCTTCGACCTCTGGCACTACCTCGGGTACATTTAATGTCACGTCTTTGAGCTCTTCAATCTCACCGTCAGCGATTAGCTTATTAATTGCGTCATTTCCCTTAAGAATTGCTTCCGATAGTTTTGACCCAGCTGTAAAAAAATTAATTGTGTAAGTTTTTAACTACTTGAAAAATTAATTTTGATAACTTACGATCAACGGGAATCATCTTTCCATATAAAATAATTGCGTTAGGCTCAACTTCATTGAGCGGCACCGCACCCGGAGTTGTTTCAATAAGTTGATTAACAAAAGCATTGAGTGCTTCAACTTGTTCCGGGTCTTCCGACTCCATTTCATTCCACTGAGCCTGGAAATTCCGCGGGATTGGCTTGCTGTATGGAACTTTTTTGTTGGCAAATTTTTTGCCCTCATCAATCGCATGATCTAAATCCAATCCGGGTATTCCACTTGATGTTTCATCAGGCTCACATTCCACGTTAATCTTATCCTCAGGACCCATACCCGGAATTATCGCAGCTTCATCAGCTACAAAAGGTTAGCAAGATAAGAAAAATTAATATATTGAATAACAAATTTGATAGAATTTAGATCTCCAGACAAACGAACCTATCTCATGATCATCAATACCAGCTGCGCCTGCCGGCAGGGTATTCAGATTATACTTGTCTCTCATAAGATCTCCAGGTCTATTCCGCGTCCAGAACTTTGATGTGTGATCGTTACTGCCCGAGCAGAGGATGTGGCCGAGCGGATGCCAGGCTAGCGTCCACACAATGCTGTCGTGAGCCTGCTCAATCGCTCCAACTTCCTTGTCCGCTCTGAAATTACACAGTTATTAGTAAAAATTGATAGTGGCAGATTTAAAGACTTACCCAACGTGCCAGAAGAGAATTGCGCCATCGCTTCCACCACTGCAGAACAATCCTTCGTGGCTAGGATGCCATGCGACGCTGGAAGCTTCCTTCTTGTGTCCACGGAAAGTCTGAACTTCCTGACTCAAGTTGCGCAAATCAAATAACTTGAGCAAGTGGTCCCTGGATGCGGTGACGAGCCAGTTGCCATTTTCATTCCACTTGACATCCATGACAGTACTCTTGTGCGCATGCAGCGTGGCCAACGACTGACCGGTCTTCGGGTCCCACAATTTAATGGGCTGCTGGTTATCTTTGCTGCCAGAGATGACTAGACTCTTCTGTGGGTGCCAGTGCACGCATTTGACGTCAGCACCGTGACCTAGGAATAGACTTGTGACAAAGTGTCTTGGTTTTTCCAACAGATTAATCAATTTTTTATACCCCTGAGAATTCTTTCCTCGTGGCAGCGCAGAAAGTCCCAAATTCGTACGGTTCCGTCGTCACTGCATGTTGCCAATTTGTGGTCCGTTGGACTGAAACTACCCGGCGAAAAAACACAATAATTACACACCACGCCGAAGGAGTATATTAATTAGTTTATGTGTTGAGAAATAAGATAATCAAATTTTTTTTTTTCTTTCTTAAACTCTTCATCGATAGGCAATATAAATAATAATAATAATAATAATAATAATAGCTTATGATGGTGGCAGTTATCACGAAGGGCTGGCACACTCAGCTCATGTCTTTTAATCTAAATCCAGTGGGCAGTCGAATTAATTTATTGAAAGAAAAAAAAAAAGAGGGAGCATCTACTAAGCAATAATTCATCTCCAACAGTCATAACTGGCAATCGAGATTGAAAAATTGAAGCATGTGAGTTAAAGTTGATCTACTCTTATCATGAATTAATTATTAATGCATGACAAGTATACACGATGCCACATGACTACCGGAAGATGATTCCAAGAATGATTTGCTTGACAATCGTTTTTTTAATTGCCATTTCTTGTGTTTTATTATACAAAAATAACGAACGGGGATGTACAATCAAGTTTCTATAACTCGTGTCACTCTCACGTTCGACCTCATTCTCTCGTCATTCATGCACTTTTATTTTCACCGACTCGACTCGATTGTAACTCACTGGCTCTTTATTAAACGTTATTTATCTAATGTTATCAATAAGGAGACAGGATAATTATTATCTTTATTGTATAAAAATTCAATAGGAATCTCGACTAGGTTTATTATAGCTCCATAAATTATATTATTATTTATATAATATTCCTCAATTTTATTTGCAAATTCAACAATACATTTGTGGCCAATATACTCAAGTCGCATTATCTTGCCAAAGTTGTGAAAAAATTCATGACCACCTCTAGATGACAATTTGTTGCAACAAAATCAACTAAATAAAAAAAAAATAAAATAAAAATAAATAAGCATTCGCATCGGCAAAGAAAAAAAAAAATAAATAAATCCTCAATATTTATTTAAACATCAAGCAATTGAATTTTGACTGAGTGTGAGAAATTTCTTCACCAATCTGCAATTAAGTTTGCACGCTCATACGTGCCTGCGGACGCGAGAAGAGAGAAAATTTTTTTAACACGATTGTCGTGTTTAATTGACAAATTATTCATGTTGGATCGCGATAAAATTTTTTGATGATTCTAATCAAAAGAAAAAAAAAGATTATAACATTAGAGAGTATATTTAATTCGACATTCCAGACGAAGGTGATAGTTTGGATAAGTAACATAGTGTCGCAAGAAACGTAAGGGCTAGTGTGGTGGATGATGATATACCTGAGTCCTCTTATCGCTTCTTTGTGCGCCTGAAACATCTTGACGTTGTTCATGTTGCTCTGCCAGTATTTGACATAGCCCGCGTGATCACCAGTCACCATCCAGCTCTCGTTGTGCGACCAAACCATCGTCCTAACCGGGCTGTCGTGTGCCTGCGCATGATCACAATCAAAACCAGACATTTGTTAATACAATATTTTACTTTATAGCCCGCGAATTCCACCTCAGTGACATTCAATACCTGAAGTATTGTTTCAAAGTTAAACGTCAGGCCGTTCCAGAGTGTAAACTCTCCACTGGATGCTCCGGTCACCAGACGACGACCCTCCGGAGTCCAAGCCATGCAGAAGATAGGACATCGCATTTTGTTCGTTGCAGTTTTCACGAAACGAGTTGTCACTGCGTTTATTGGATTATCTACATAGCTGGGCGGCGGCAGAAGATCGGGATAATATATAACATCAGGTTGTAATGCTCGTCGATCCCTGTAATCTCTTTGCCACATTCGATTCTGTAAATAACCCAAAAATTCAATTAGAAAACAGCATTTCACTGCCTCAACTTGAGGTTATTTTCTCATAAAGTAATGTCAATACTGACCTCTAAAGTTTTGATGATAGCAGAATTATAATCTACAGTTTTTCTCATCACCGATTTCCGCAGTCTTTTCCCATCAAATTCGTCCTGCAGTGCATCCTGACCACCGGGTGTCACTTTGGGCGCATGATAAGGCCTAAAGGGTTTGAAAAAACCTCTGCCACCTCCGTCCCGGTGGTTTGAGTACCTGTGTTGTTGAAAGCCTGCAGGGGCGGTGTTGATGGTAGTCAAGTTCGGTGGTGGTGCTGACAGATTTGGAGCTGTGGGTGGAGGAACTGACATGTTGGGAAGGCTGATAGATGGAGGGGGACTTGCAAATTGCGGAGTTGCAGACATGGCTGTAGTTTTTTTGTTTAATCCTTTTGCTATATCAATACAAGGGATATGTGCAGGTGTCAAGGAAAACTCATATTTAGGTTAGGAGTCACACTTGAGATACGTTGGGTGATTCCATCACCACTGCACAAATCTACGAAGTAAAAATGAATACTTTCTTAGTGTAATCGTTGATTAATAATATTTGGGAACGTGTTGCAGTGAGGAAGTAAAGCTGAGCGGGAAATTTCTCGGAAGTAAAGCTGAGCGGGGAATTTCTCGGCTCGTAAAATGGAGAATACGTGTGTGAGACAGGTTGGAAAGACAACCTGCTACATCTACTGTGTTGTAGCTTTATAGAAACTAACTTGCATGTGATGTCGTCCGAATAGCAAAGCTTGGCCGCTTCCTCGGGCTTGTTGAACAGCGCAGAAATATGTACTTGGGGTTGGAGACGACTGAAATAAAAAATTTAATATCGCGTCACGATACACACGTTCTGCAACGAGGTTCGACGTGTCTCGGTAACACCAACGGTGGAGTATACATACACTCGTGTTCTGCTCATATACCTAGTGCACGCTGAATTGCGCCGTAATGTTCCGTCAGTCCAATCAAACACAAAGCAATTCGGGAAAACGACTAACAAACAACAGAGGTCATCTGGGCGACCGGCAAAAGACTTTTTGCACTTAATTTTCTCGCAAAAAGTGTTGCAGTTCGCGACGCCATAACACAATTTTATGTACGCCTCTACTACACACACTGTATATATATTGCTGGAGGAATATAAATTATACTATACCTATAACTTCCGGATATGACACGAATGTACCGAGCAGCTGCTGCGAGTAAAGTGTCGCCCTCTCACTCTCCCAAATGACCGACCGACAGTCGGTAAATTGATTGATGGACTTACCGACTGAGCCCACATGAAAAAAGCAATCATTCAGAGAAAATCCAGACCAATAAAAATCATCACACAATACCGCGATATAAGCAACAACACTCCAATTTCCTTTTTTTATTGTTTCAAAAAAAATAATTTTGCCTAATTCTTCAAGTTATTTTCACGAAAACTGACGCGTTTGCGAGTAGGGAGAGAACCTCAACGACTTTTCTAACCTCCATCAAGCGGATTAATAGTGACTGAACGGTGTAAAAAGCTAGTGTAAATTATATTCGGAATTGAAAACTTCATCGACCAATTTTGACTTGAAATAAGTTTTTTCTAATTATCAATTATTTTTCAAGGTTACAATCTTCAGGGCAGTCCTCAGATGCATCTTCCTAGTCAGTCCAGCCTTACTGCGGGAAAATTTTCGGGAATTTCTGTCTTCTCAGATGAATTTCACACTTTACGTAGCTGAGAAAAGCTTCAGGAGGTCATAACTTGGCGAACTCGACTCATCACGTGTAAGTATACTAGTTTTTTCTTCGAATAATGCACATCTTGCTCTATAACATCCTCCGAAGCGGAGGACATCGATTTGCCACGGAAAATGATCAACCACCAACCCAGTCCGAGATCTACTGCTGACTCTTATTGACCAGACAAGTGATTCCGGCATTTTCAGGCAGCACATAGGAGATTTTCGTCTGCCTGGGTGGACTGCCGCTTTACATGTAAGTCTTCTTTTGTTTTTTTTTTTTTTTTAAACAATTTACAGCTTGAACATCATCTAACATCGATCTAGCTGCCGGGGAATTTCGATGTAGAGGGAATAATATACCCAGCCACAGTCACAGTTCTACCACTAACTAGTGTTGGTGACTCGGGGATTGAGTCAATTGGTATTTTGGATTTTATACAATCCAAAGCCCACCATGTGTCCAACTTTCTCATCGATTGGCTGATAAACGACATGATGTAGTAAGTCATATGATAAAATCCATTTCGTGTCGAACGGTCGACGAATGAATTGCAAATCAAACGCAAAAATCCGCGTATTTACTAGTTTTTACGAATTAATTTTTATTCATAGTAGTAATTATTTCACTAATCACAAAAAAAACTGTGTCGCTGCAATTTTTAGATTGAAGAAAAATGTTTATCTTTGAAAATCTGAGTTAAAGTATATTTTTGAGTACTTTTAGTTGTGTTAACGATTTCTATACTTACCTTGAATAGCGCACGGGGCAAGTAATAAAAATTGTCGCATTAAAAATATTTTTCATGGTGAAAAATTGTCTGTTTTACATTTTCGTAAATTGATTTCGTGATATTTTGATTCTTTTTTTTTTATTCTCTTTTACAAAATATAACGCAAATTGTTATTTTGGAATAACAATAGAAAAACAGAACGATATTTATAAATACACGTGTAATAATAGTTGTATAATATCACTTTTACAAGACAATGCATGAGATATACGTGATTGTTGGGCGTTGAAAGTAAATAAATAAATAAATAAAATTAAATTTTAAAAAATTATGATAAAAAATTTTTTCCCACGTTAATATCGTGTAAGTAGATGATGATTTTTTTTTTTTTCTTTTTTGAAACGTATAATGGTTTCATATATGTTTAAATAAATTCGAACACACGCCGACAAATAGATTTTTATATAATGATCTTATCTAATAAATTTGTTATATCTAAAAAAATATGTCACACTAGAAAAAACGAGTGGTGATTGAATCGTTGAGGCCATGCTATTACTACATTTAAAAGAAAAAAAAATTCTGCTTCCTCAATCCAGGAGCAAATTATTCAAACTACAACTTCCAAATGCAATTTATAATTTTTTCGTGCTCTCGATTTTAAATGCATCAATATCATTGGCCTCACAGCGTTCTTCACTCGTTTTTATTATTATTATTTTTTTTTGTTTGTTTACTTTTAATACTGAATTAACTAGAATTAAATACTATATAGTCTCTACAGTCACCCCAGCGATATATAAGTTTTTTTTTGTTTTCTTTTAATAATTCTACGTGAATTAATTTAACAATCACGTTTCTCTTTACTTTTTTTTTTTTATTTATTTATTTAGTTTTTTCTTCTAATAATATTTTCAAACCAACATACCCAACGTCATGGTTGTTTTTTTTTTATCCATTATACACAATTTCGTCTAATTCTCGTATATTTATGCATTATATAGAAATCTAAATATGATTTTAATATACTTATATACGAGCAATGTATATTTTAATTGTTCTAACACAGTCGATAACATTCAGCATGGATAATTCAGCGTTTAATTTTTTTTTCTGTCATCTGTTTTTTTTTTTTTGCTAAAACTTTTTTTTTCTTATTATATATTGAATTCATCTGTTTTTTATTTTTTTATTATTGATCTATCAATTTTAATATTGAGGATAAAGTTCATCAATGAATTCGAATTAAGTGAGCTTAGCCCGAGGCTCGGTAATAAAATTGTCTATCTCTTTTATTTAACCCAGTGCCAACTTTTTTTTTTTTTCTCCTCAATATCTACGATTCTAAAATCTGTCGTGTTTTATTAATTAATCACGATGGAAATATTACAGTTTTCTGGGCGGTTTTTTTTTTCACAATTTTTCCATTGTGTTGGATAAAGAAAAAAAATTAATTAAATGTCTAGAATTTTATTTTTCGACATTTTATCAACATTTTTTCTGGGCCAGTACGTGAGCAGCGATCATTTTTTCTCTATGGTTTTTTAATTATGAATTACTCAATTTATTTATTTACTTATTTATTTATATATATACTTTTTTTTCTGGCGTTAGTATTTTTTTTTTTTTTTTCATGTTGATCTGCAAACTGACACTCTATGTTACAAATTCACCGAGTTTTTTTACACCAGTTTACAATTTTTCTTCTTTTTATTTCTTATACATTATATCAACACATTTACACGCATTTTCACTCGCATTTTCTCCTTGATATTTGTTCTCCAGTGCAATTTGTCTAATTAACACATCAAAAAATAGAGCAAGATGTGTTTGAGAATAGTTTAGAGTAGATTTTCCTTTTTTTTTTTCGTTTAATTTAATTACAGTATTTAGCAGTACTGTAAATATATATTTTTTTAATTACTTTTCGTAGGGACTTTTTATATAATTTACTTGTATAATAATTATTAATCAATTTTTTTTTATGTCTGTTCAATTGATTCGAGCGATGATTGGATTTTTTGCTCGATTTTTTCTTTTTAAATTTATGATTAATTTTTTTTTTCATTTTCTTTTTTTTTTTTTTTTACATTGCTTACCACACTTATTCTCTATTTATTTTTTAATAAATTGACTGTTGGAACTTTGAGACTTGTCGAATTCGGATACACTCACGATTATCGTGTTTTTATAATTATTTATACATATATATTTATATATTTAACGATCTTCTGTAAGATCCTTGGTTTTTTTATTAGTTATTTATTTATTTACTTTTTGCTATTTATTCTACTGATTTATCTAATAGTACGACCGCAATCAAACAATCAATCAATCTATTTCTCTCTTAGTTTTTTATCGTGATTTATTTATTTTATTAACGAACATATGAGATTCTCTTCACGTTTGTCGGTGGTTTTTTTTTTTTTCGTATGGGTTTGTAAATTTTTTAGGCGCACACGTGCACGTGCTGTGTATCTTTTAAAAATAAAACAGTAGATAACTATATTTTACAATTTGACGAACGAATTTTATCGTCTTTAAAAAAAAAATTCTGGATATAAATTTTTTATTCCAAAATTTATCAATTTTTTATTTTGAAATAAAATTTATACTGTTTTATTTTTTAAGAGTGAGAAAGATGGAAAAATTGTTCAGAATTGTGGTTGAACATATTTTATAGACTAGAAAACAATTTTGACTGTTTTTACCAAAATTTAAACGCTTTTAATGTGATATCTCGGTAGCTTTTAATTTTAGAGAAAAAACTCTAGAGACCTTTTTTCTTGGATATTAAATTGTCTATTTTTTTTTATTTGAAACATTTTTTTCTGGGATTAATAGTTAACGTAAAATTTTCATAAAATATTTGAAAGTTGACGATTATTTGATGCAATTCGGTATAAACAGTCAATTTATGATAGAAAAAAAATTAAAAAATTGACTTTTTGAGTATGTTTATGTTTCTAAAAAAACTGTTTATCAGTGATTAATAGTGTAAACTAATAGCTATTTCACACATCATGCAAAAACAGTCTTACAGTGATTTAAAAAACGTTTAACAATCAAGATTGTCAGTTTAATATTGTAAATGTATAGGCCATCGGGCAATTGGCAGCGCCAACAGGTAAATATGCAGCATGTGAGGCTCTTCAGGGCCGGAAAAGTGAAAAACAGAGGCTCGAAGAGTTGAAAGAGATAGAAGAGACGTCATTTCCCACATGAAAAAAAATATTATCATAAAATTACATTAATCCTCATGAAAAAAAAAAATGCTGCAAAACATTTAATACGGTTTTTCTCAACAAATTATTGACACAACAAATTTTTCATAAATAATAAATTGCAAAAAAAAGCCGTTTCTCTGTCCCTTGGAGGACAAAATGATCCACTAAAAACAATTTTTCACATTCTAAATGTTTAATTTACCCTTTTTTCTCTTTTTTTATGCAAAAAAAATTTTTTTTTCCAATTATAAAAACAAATAATTCACGAAAAATATTAAAAATTAAAATATTTATAATTATTAAGAGCTAGTAATGACTAATTGAGGCATTAAAAAAATTTTTTTTGCCTATTTTGATTTTTTTTTTCATGAGGGTTGTGCACACAGTAAATAGGGCGCAAGGAAAAACATTATATATAAGATAGAGATCGTATATATATATATATGAAGATGTATGTATACACATGTATAGCTACGAATTGTGTAATTAATACAGACATAGAGGGGCTACATAGAGGTATACATGATTACAATAAACTACAGAGGTACAGAGTTATTCGAATAATCGCAAGAAACTGCAGTATATAGATATGATTCAAGGGCACTCGGGGATAACGCCTTTATCATCAAATTGTAAAAATTCTATTCATTTATGCCGGTTTGACCCTGTCAGTCCAGCTCGATTGTCTTATCTTTTGGCTTAGGTTTTTTTTTCTAATAATTAACATTTTTTTTTACATTTTACACACGCTGATTGTGATATTCTCGCGTTATCCCAAGATGTGCTGAAGATTTGATAAGAATATACAAAGATAGTATGTAGAAATTCAGCGTGCGATATTTTTTTTTTTTTTCAATCTCTCGTATTTTTCTTCGTCCATGTGTGCTTTTGGCGAAGAATTAATGTGTTGTTGATCCCGCAGAATTTTTTTTTTTTTTCTTTATATTTATACATGTATAGGCACAATTCATGCTGAATTCGTGCGTGGAAATTGTGACCGCACAATATATAATTTTTGTCGATTTTTTTTTTTCAGAGATATGTACGCTATATATAGAGAGTTTAAAATATATATGTATATATATATGTTTTACAAAAATTGGATTTATATATTTGTTTGTTTGTTTTTTTTTTTTTTGTTTATCCAACTAGGAATTTTCGGGAGTACAGAGAGTTTTTGGATTTTTAATCACAAAAATTAAATTAATAGCATTCGCACTCTATAATTTTTTTTTTTTTTTTTCGTACAGAAGTTTTAAAAGTGATTTTTATCGTAGAAGATTTTTTAAGTTAGATGTTATGATGTGAGAATAAAATTCTATATTAACATAGTAAAAAGACAGAAAAAAGTTGAAAAATGGAATTTTTACAACTATTTACTACGAAATTAGAAAGATAATGAAAAATTTATCATACACAATATCGTTAAAACATTGAAAGAGTTTTACAACAATTAAAATATTACATTAATCCACTTAAATATCAATATTTAAACTATACAATCAACTAGACATTCAAAAAAATTCTTTAAACATTGACTTAAAATGAAAAAAAAAAAAATTTTTTTTTGACAATATTTAAAAATTTAATTTTTCATATATTGAATTAAATTTTTATCGTCATTTAAAATTTTTTTTAATGACCAAAAAAAAAAAATCATATAAGGCAGGAGAAGTTTCGTGAAAAATTGAGTTTTTGCCGTGCATTATTTTTTTTTTTAAATAAACAAGCGTGTGTCATGAAGAAAGAACAATTGTAGAGGATTTTAAGTGTGTATACGCGTACGCCTGTAGTGACATTTCATCTGTTTATATAATACAAAAAAAAAAAAACAAGAAAAAAAATACGCAGTCTCTCGTATATCGCAAAGTGACATACGCGGCCTTAATTATTTTTTTTAATATTAATTTATCTATTTATAACTCGCGCAAAATGATTCCACCGCATTATGTCATTAAATATCGTTAATTTATACTTTGTTTTCATTATTTTTTTGTTTCGCTCTTCAAAAAACACAGACGCGCAATCGTCGAGGTAAACATATCGCATTTAAAAAGTATTTTTTGGATTTTTTTGTTTTTTTTGTGGTCCCCCCATAACCCTAAAAATAATTGCCAATTAGTGCAAACTTATTGTATTAAATGTTTTTTGGTAAATTGAATTTGAAAAAAAAAAAAAAATTTTTTTTTTTACACACTTTTTTCACGAGATTTTTTTCCTCGATGCGATGCGCGTTTTTATTACAGTTGTTTTGTCCCTTTTTTTTTTTGTTTTTTCTCGGTTTTTTCTTATTTTTTTTTTTTTCTTTTGTTTAACTAATTCTAATAAATTTACTAAGAGCTTAACCGTAAAATGCCCGCTCTGACAATTGTTCTCTTTTTAAAAAAATGATTTGTCTTGCCGGAGCTGAGCTGATTGTGATTTGCAACGCAATTCCTGGCCCAATAATGATTTTTTTCAACGTATTTACTTATTTTTTTCATACAATGGGCAGAACCGAGAGGCCCCATGATCCCCCTTTGTCCGTTTACAAAAAATCACGGAATTGCGTAGAAAATTGAGAAAAAAATTTAGATCTAGACGCTGAGCTAGTTAAAAAATATTTTTTTCATATTTTTTTTATCTAAAGTTTTTTTAAATAGATTTTATTTTAATTTTTTTCCGCAATTGCTGGGACTTTGGGGGCACAGTGGCACACTCGGGGCACACGATAGAAACAGAAAGGCGACAGGACATGAGAGAATAATATATTTAACAAAAAGTGAAAATTGAAAAGTTAAATTTTTCTTGATTTTCAAGGCAAAACAAGAATCAAGTAGTGCGTGGCAGCTTGAACAGTTTTTTTTTTTTTTTTCTTGCAATATATTGGTATAGAGTGATTGTCATTAACTATATGCACGTATTTTAATTTTTGTAAATTTTATTTCCGAGCGTAAAAAGAAGTTTACGACTTTTTTTTTTTTTTTTCTTAGTACTTCTACTTGTTTTTTCTTACATTGTTTTTTTTATCTTCCTTCTAATAATTATCTTAATATTTTTTTTTATCGTCACACCTGCGAATTTTAACAGGGCATGAAAAATTGCCTAGTTCACTATCTACAATTTTTATATATATATATATATATATTTTTTCGCCATTTTATGTCGATTGATGTTCATGATACTGTAAAAGTGGTAGTAATACTAATTTATAAATAAAATTATAATTTTTTCATTTAATTTATTCCCATTAACAAATTTTTTTAATTGACGGTATTTTGAATAAATTTTCGATTTTTCCGTTCAAAAAATTCATTCTCATCTATTTCTCGGTTGATTTTATCTATTTCTGACTTTAGTTAATTTTTCAACTTTTGAAAAATCGAATAAATCCATTTTTATTACCTTAAACAAGCGCCTTAGAACAATGAAAACAAATAAAAATGATTTGCAGGAGATTTTTAATTGAATATTTTTACTTTCTGACTCAATTTCCATGTTTGAATCAAGTCTAGTGTTATAATTCGTCTCGAAAATAACTTCATCAACAAACAAGTGAACAATTTTGAAAAACAATGATTAAACGTTGAAAAAAAATTTTTTTTTTCGTTTAATAAACTCTGATTTTCTGTATAGAATATTAATTTTTCATTCATCGAGTATACTTGTGTTGTGCTCGATGCACATATAATTTCTCGGTGATGTTATGTTTTGTTTTTTTTTTCTCATTAAAGATAAAATTCACAGCATAATCCTATATTCTTATGAATTATTAATAAAATATACAATATCAGAAATGCAGCCGTTTCACACCTGAGCTTCCGTCTGTCACAATTCAATAATATATCAAATATATACATATATATGTATATTGCGGGATGATACACGCGTGCTCTCACCACGCGTTGTAAATAATGAAAAAAATCCACTTTCCGCACTATTGTACAGCTTTTTCCCCTCCTGCTGTATGTGAAACAGTATTATCACGAAAAATCCCTTGCTATCAGTCTAAATAAATGTTGTCCCCTGTGTTACCCTCTTTTCAATGATACAATAGTGATTGTTATATATATATTTTCCATTTGTATATACTTTTAAATATATCTGCCGCATTTTCTAGGTACGACGAGGTGATTCACGGCCGTGCGCGATGCACGGAAATAATTTTTTTCTTTTTTCTCCACATCTAATATATATTTGTGACACCATTCAGCGAGCGTTGGCTAATCCAACTCTCACCTCGGCCCCCCTCAATCCAGCTAATAATTGCCTATGCAGAGTTTCACTCTCTGATAAGCTTTTTCAACTAAATTTTAATTAACGGAAGAATCTTTTTAGAGTCACACCCTGTTAGATTTGCAGATGAAAATTCACGCTTTTCATTCAATCTAATATTCATAATCGTTTTGTTTTTTGTCCTAAACAACCAGCTTTTTCAATCGTCCACGAAAATCGAGGGTTTATAAAAATATCACACGAATAAATTCGCTTGACATTTGTAAATGAAAACTTATTATGGATTTAAAAATTATTTAAATGATTGTATTATTAGGATGGTGAAAAAAAAAAATGATTTTTTTTGTTTTTTCCGGATAGTAGCATAGTTTATTATGTTTTAAGAGGTCTCTAAAAAAAAAAAATTCACTCCGATACAAGTATTTTTGAAAGTCACTGAATTTTTGATTTGAAATTTGCAAAAATGGTTAGAATGTGATTGGAGAAATTTTTTTTTAGGGGCCGTTAGAATTTTTTAAATTGATAAACGACCTCTAAAAATTAATTTTTTCAATTGAAACTTTGTGAAAAGTATTTGATTTACATAAAAAAAAAAAAGATACGCTTTAGCGAAAACAGAAAATTTTTTTTTTTTAATTGCATTTTGACTATTTTGGAAATTTTTAAATTTGTCCGCGACTTCTAAAAAAATCTTTGAAACGAGCTAATTTTTATAGTGGGCTTTTAAAACATTATAAAGTATGTTTTCTTGATACGAGACCTGAAAAAATAAAATATCCCGTTTTTTGCGCCACACTAATATATAGGTGATTAGTTATTTTTTGAAAAAAATTCCGATTTTATCCATTGTAAATTTTGAATTTACAAAAAATCGAGTTTAAAACACGTGATTTTAAGTCGAATGAATTATATTTTACTTTTTATTTAAAAAATCCACCATATTTTCATTGTTATTTTAAATCTAATATTCAAATTTCCCAACGAGCGAATTAAAAATCAACATTTTATCGATTTATAATTCTTTAGTTAATGTTAATTAACAAGAATAATTTATTTATCAATAAATTTAAACGCAAAAGAATAAAATAAACAGTTTTAAGATACAAATCCGGATTTCTTCTAAAAAAAAAAATTCACCTGTTTATTCACAAAAATATGTAAAAATTGGCTGGAGAGGCAGGTTCAGCAATTCAGGTTGTCATATATAAATATATGCATGTATATATCACTTAAAAGTTTCATAGGAAGCACGAAAACTAATAAAACACAATTAAAAAATGTACATAAAAATGGGGTTTAATAAGGGTTTTGGATGTTAAACAAAAAAAAAAAGAGTCAGCATATTTAAAAATTAATGTGTTTTAAAAATGATTAAAAAATACAACAAAAGCAGCATTACAATGATAGATGATAGAAGAATTGGAGCGCCACAAAAAAAAAAAATGCTAACAATACATTTTAATTGTAGTCGCTCTACTGTCGGTAATATTAATACTATAATTATTAATCGTGTGTGCGTGCAATATATGTTTTTTTTTAGTTTGTATAATTTTTTTTTTTTGTGAAATTTATACATTATACAAGTGCAATATAGGATCAAACGGTAAAATTGAGAATTTTTGCATTTTTTTTTTTCTTTACTCGCGCGTAATTATAATTAATCACTAATTTAATGCAGCGGCGCATTTATGAGTGAAAATGGTATAATTGATTACTCGGAGATTCTTTAAAACACAGATCGTAATTTTCAAAGACTGGCCCCCATTTGCTCATGCCGGCTGACGATTTATTTGAGACAATAAATATATATTTATTTATTGTAGAGAGAAGAGAAAAATCAACTTTCAGGCTTGCGGATTATTTAAATATCAGTTCACACGATTCTTATTATTTATATTATTATTATTTTGTTTTTTTTTTGTTTTAAGCCCAAAATAACTGCATTTTGCAGATCAACAGTTAATCTAGTTTGGCACAAACTGCACACCTCCGGGCCGGCACTCGCTTTCATTTTATTTTTCCTCTGTGTTTTCTATTACGCTTCATTTTTTATTACTTTTTGTTTGTTTTTGTTTTTTTTCATCAATTCTTTGCTTCAATTACTCGCATAACACACGCTCGCACCATTTGCACCAAGTTCATGCGCAACATTCACACACTCTCGTATGTAGTAACCATGAAATTTAATTGACTCTAACGGAACGCGTCGATCATCAAATAACACACACAGAAAAAAATTTTTTTTTCTACTTTTTTTAAATTAAAAAAAAAAAATCGCCGGCTGCACACAATATCGTCTTACGACACCAAATCGCAGTGCGATTATAGTTTACTAACTTTTAAAATTGATTAAAAACTAGCCTTCAACATTCTCAATACTTGTAATATCGCCTTTTGTCGTCGTTTAATCAACACAAAAAAATCATGAAATTATCATAGGCCTGTAATTATAAAAAGTGTGGTCGTTTGTTGCATTTTATTCCCGAATAAATCTCTAACATCGATTTTTTTTTTTTAAACGTAAATTTTCTTTTTTCTTCGCTTATATGTAAAGATTCGTTTTATAGCTACCACGCTCGTCATTGGATGAATTAAAGAAAGAAACAAAAATAGCATTTAATAAAACGATACATCGAGCTGCTAGATGGAAGACACGGTATTCACAAAAAAAAAAAAATGTGATTTGAGAAGAAGATTTTCAATCTCACGCAGTGGATAGCATCGAATCACACTTAATTATTTTACTAATTTACACTTTAATCCACCTCCACTCGAAAGAGAGAACGACACACACAAAAAAAAATCTACAATTAAACAGCGATATGTCTGATCATACATCGACGATAATAATAAACTTAATCTTTAAACGATTAATACAAAATAAAAAGAAAAGTTCTAAAACTAAAATGTGAACTTATAAAGAAAAAAAAAAAAACCTTAAAAATACCATTTATGGGCGTGTTTCACGATTTATGTGCGTATAATACTCAATATTATCAATGAAACATTACAAATAATTATTAATTAATGACAAAAAAAAACACCACTAAACGATCGTGCTCGTATTGACAGCGAATTAAAAAAATTTGTTTATTAAAATAAACCTTGTGTGGGCATAAAAATATTAATACAGGATTTGTCATATATTTTTTTTTTTGTACCTCATATGCACAGATAAAAATCCGCACACGATTGTCTTGCATTTTTTTTGCTTTCAAACTCATCCCCCTTCTGTGTTCTGTCAGATTTCGCTGTCAAACGACGCCAACGATCGGTGAAAAAAAAAAAAAACTGGAAGCATCATCCCAGTTAGTATGTGTATTTTTCTTTTTTCTTTTTTTTTATCGAACATCCTCGCCAATTGTGGCTATCGTTGAAATACTTGAAAGAGATTAAAATTGTGTTTTCTACAATTATAAGATGTAAAAACGATAGTAGCACCTTTGGAAAGCCGGAAAGAATGCTCGATAACATTGTTTCAAAAAAAAAAAAAAAAAAAAGAAAGGAAAAAAAACTAGATTTTTTTGTTCGTTCCGTTTTGTTTGTTTGTTTTTTTTTTTTCTTGCTTAACACTTAAAAAATGCGTTAATTCTTAATAATTATTATGGATCACCAGAGCAACTGCGGCATCATCGGCCGATTTTGTTCTTATTATTTTTTTTTTGTTATTATTTTTTTTTCTTTTTTTGTAAAATATACGTATCTTACGTTTAAACACTTGATAGTTCTGTACAAGGATTAATTAGACTTTGCTTTTAAAAACCAAGCAAGTCCTTTTTTTTTTGTTCATATTCAAAGTCTTCAACCAGGTCCATATATTTTTTTTCTTTTTTTTTTTTCTTGGAAACAAGAGACACATAATTGTGGGGCTCTTGAAAACAATTGTCTCTCGATTTTAACTGACGGTATTTTAGATGGTACAACCACTTTGAATTCATTTATATGAAAATCTCAAGAAATTCGCCAAGTACTGTTATCAAAAAAAATTTTACGATCGTTACCCACAGAAAAAAAAGCTCTTGCCCAAAAAAAAAAAAGAAAAAATTATTATAATTATAGTATTCACGTATTTAAACTAAATAATCAAGTTTCACCGATTAACAAAGGCTTAAAAATCGAAAAAAAAAAGAAAAAAAAAACACTTATCGCGTGTTTCGGAATGTGATAACCTGACTAATCTGATATCCGTGGATTTATTTTAATGACAAGCGGTTGAAATCGCTGTGGAAAGGATCGATGTAAAACATATTCTCAAACCAGTCGGTTAAAGTCAGTGGTTGAATCAGTCGTACAGGGCACTAGAATACCAGTAATGGACAAGAGCATATGGCTGAAACCACTGCGAGCCGCTGTAAAGTCTCTCTTGTTAGATGTTGCTCTTTGAGAATGACACCCGCAGGTGATTCGACTCGCTCAGCTGATAGTTGTGCATTTTCTGTAATTAAAAATAAACATTTAATTACTTAATAAGTCTCGTGGCTTTCGGTGGATTTAATTTCAAAAAACTTACAATGAGCGCTGACACAGCATCGTCCATACTCGGCATCTGAATCAGGGCCATTTTTCTATCCTTCGGGAAGAATTTGAATGCTTTTACTGTAAATCCATTCTGAGTGAAGGCATCCTTAATTTCATCCTCAGTGACGGTGGCTCTGTCATTCGAAATTATTCATTAGATTTTATAATCAATAAAAAAAAAAATCTATTTTTAAAAATTCGCATTATTTTTAAGAATATCTACAAAACTATTAGAGTTATGACATTTTTTATAATAACCTTTTTTGTAGATAAAAAAATTCTCTACAAAAAAGATTAAGAGTAAAAATCTTCTATCTTTCATATTTTTTGAGATAATAAACAAAACAAAAAAGTAGTAGTATTTGTTTTTACTTGGAAAAAAATTGTTTGATTAGTTTTTCTGCAGACTTTTTAATTATATAATTAGTAGATTTTTTTTTCTAATGTTTAAAATATTGTTTATAATTAATTATTTAAATTAATCGGTGAGAAAAAACTTACGGAATGTTGGATAAATGTAGAGTCGCACTCGGTGGATAAATATTCTGATAATTCTTAGAGCCTGGTTTTTTGAATCGATGCAGAGGACTGTTTGTATAGTCCTTAGTTAATCCTGCATCAGGTTGACCCTCTTTTGGCAGTTGAACAGTTTGATGTCTACTAACCATTACTCTGATTTGCTTTCCAAACACCTTCAATTTGTCCATGTGGGTCATTGCTAATAAAAATCAAAATTCAAATTTAACAATTCAATAAAATTCTGTTTTTTTGAGCGCGAAAAAAAATTAATTCCGAGTTGTTTTTTACCCTCTTTCATTTAAATTAACCCATAAAAAAGATTAATTTCGATATAAAATAATTTTAATTTATAATGTAAAATTTTTTAAGCGCTCAAAATAGTATTTAAATTAAATTACTGATGAAAAACTAACCTAAATGACCCTGATGAGGCTCGGCCATCTGGATAAGTGCAGAGTCTTTCTTGTTGTACAAAATTTTCACGCGTTGTACATCCCCATAAACGCCTAGATACAAGACACGTGAACAACATCGTTAATTATGGTCATACTCGCAGTTTAATGCCCCATAAAGGGCTTTATGGACTATGCGCAACAATGAAAAGAAAAAAAAAATATATATACAAATAATATATAAGGGTAATCATCGAATTCGAGGTCTAGATCATGCAAGAGGTACCCGGGTTTAATTACTCTTGACTATTCTCATAAACTAACTAACAATATCATCGGTATAACGACTGTGTTTCAGGCTTGCAAACACGCCGGGCACCTCGTTGTGCAGAATTAATTGTATTTCCTATGAAATCACTGGAATTAATATATTAAAAAAAAAAAAACAAAGCAAAAGCTTATGTCAATGTGAAAGTGACGGAAATTGATATTATTAATGATAAAATAAAATAATTGTTGAAAAAAAAACAAAAACAAATAGAAATTTTTTATGTTTAGAGATAAGTAGAAGATATTTTGTATATGAACGTGTTGTTGATATTATACGTCAATAAATAGAAAAATTACTACTAGAAATTCATTAAATAATAAAATAATTAAATTAATAAACATTAATTACATAAGAAAACAAAATTAATGACAACAACAACGACAACATCAACAATAACAAAATGAAAATGATTAACACACAGCCTTGGGGGGGTAGTCAGTAATATGAAAATACACCGAAGAAAATTTCTATTTTTTTGTTTTAGTAATTATGATGAACCATTTTTCATTTTTAGTAAAATAAAAAAGTCACTGGATCGACTTGTAAACAAACTCTCGGTCAAAGCGCGATTTTTTTTTTTTTCAGGTTATGTATTTTTTTGTTGTTGTCACGGGCGCATATACAGAGACAGCAGTGACTTGATATAGTGAGTAAGTGTTTAAATATAATAATTAATAATATAATTAATAATATAAATGTGGAGACGTACCAAACAGGGTAAAGAGAGCGTCAGGCGTGACCATCTACACAGAGAACAGACAGAGTTCAGTCAGTAATAGTCAGCGAGTACATAGAATTTTATGTATAGTAAATACGGGTGATAGCGCACAAGTTTCTAGTGACTTTTTTTCAGAAATAAATTAATTAACTGAACGTTACGAGTGAGTTAAAAAATATATGTGTAGAGGTTTTGGGAAAAAATCAAACAAAATTGAAATTGTCGCGAAGCTTGTGCGCGAACACGACGAATAATAGTAGTACACACAGTTACAGTATAGTAAATAGTGGTTGCAGCTGCAGAGAGGGGAAAGAGATGGGGGCAAGACACAAGTTAAAAAAAAAAAAAACAATTAAAAAATATAAGAATAAATAAATTAGTTTGATAAATTAATTTCTCATACACGACGAATCAATCTTGCCCCACACTTCTCCCTCATTGGCAATCTAATTCGGGATGCCCGGTGATTTAATTTAATTACTTGTATATCTTCTAGTAGATAAATTATATATATATATCGGTTATCTAGATCTATGTAGACTGTGGCGATGATTGAGTGATTATTAAAATGCGGTCAATAGTATATATAAGTAAGTTATAACAATACTAGTATTCAAAATTACATATGCATGGAGATCTTGATTTTTTTTAATACTAATAATTATACATAGAAGTTGTTTTTAAATTGGAAAAAAAAAATTTGATATTTCAAGTTGACAACTGATATCAGCAAAAAACTGAAGAAAAAAAATTTCTCTCCCCTTTTTTTTTCACCAACTAATCCAATTAGATTAAATTATAAATTATTATTTCTATGAAATGTTGATTTAGAAAATTAAATTCTACTATTTGCAGTAAAAGTGTAAAAAAATAAAATTTCATTAATCTCCCTTTAGTAACAACTTTTATGGATAATTCGTGATAAAATATTTTATAATGATAGTTTAGATTATGATGAATAAAAAAAAAAATTATCTAGTTTGAGAAAAAAATGCGAATTTCCGGATTTTCATTGGATAACTCGTGTGTGTCAACTCTACGTGAGTTTTCTACATTTCTTATAAATTATACAGACCGTATTGAGGATTCATTGGGACACTGGGAGAGTCTGTTGGATTGAGGATGCAATTGGGTTAAGAAGGTTAAGGTAGTCCGGCAGAGGTAAACCAGGCTCAAATGCGAGTGTCCATCTTCAAGACAAATAAACACATCACTGTTTTCCAGATGCCTCTAAAAAAAACCTCAAATTTATTTCATTAAATGAAAAAAAATCTACTTTTTAACAAATATCAAAAATCCAAAAAAAAAAAAAACGAAAAAAAAACATCATAAATAGCATAAAAAAGAATTTTTTCCTATTAAAAGTTGTTTAAAAAAAATTTATTTCATAAAATATCAAGTTAATTAATTTTTTCTTTTCCAATCGTCAATATTTGTCAAGATAAAAATTCAAAAATCTTGCAATTTAATTGTTTTAAAGGGTGAAAAAAAATATAATAAATTTTATAGCTGCCGGACTACCTAAAAAAAAATTTATATTCAAGTGAAATTAATCTCGTCGTTTTTTTTCAGAGTTGGGAGGTAAAAACAGGGAGGAAAATGGATGATAGAATCGAGTGAGGATAGCTAACCTCTTCGTTGAGATTGGTGACAAGGAGAACAGATGATATTTGCGGACTGCCGGGTACTCGGACGCCAAGTGCACCGGCGCCAAGGGTGAAGCCTCCTAGACCAGCAATTCCTCCACCTGGCGCCACGCCATTACCATAAGGTCCTCCGAGGGGTGATGGTAGTCCGTGCATTGCGGCGAATGGTGATGCCAGGACGCCTGGTGCTCCTGTAATAGACTCTACTTCAGGTAATTCATGAGGTCACATTAATAACGTTGAAACCACGTGATTGATTGTGATAAATAATAGATGCAGCAAGGTGGAAAAGTAAAAAAACGAGAGAAAAGTGGAGATACTCACCGGGTAAACGGGCTCGTGGCTGTGTGCCAGCTGCGCCAAGAAGAAGCTGCGGAAGCAATTCACCACCCAGGGCCAGAGATGCAGCGTCTAGGTTTGGATCACCTGTCGGTAGCGTTGGGTTTGTATAATCACGAGACTTGTCGTTGTTGTATTTAACATTCAGGCACAACATTCTGCTAAAGTCGATGCGCAGAGTGCAGCAGGAATTGTAGATATTTTGGCCGTCCAACGACTGCAAATTGAAAATGAAGAGACTTGACTTTTAAACTGCATGTGCGCTGTGGGCAAATTGCTCGGGTTCTTTTGCAAATATCGTATAAACTAGTTAAGTTACGCAATTTTTGTCTCGGACTTCTTTTGTAGATCTTTCTTTGCACTGTAAAAACATCCTGGGGTAAAAAATTCATCAAGTTGAAATTTCTTTAGATATTTGCAGAAGAAAATTGTGTTGAAATAATTAATTTATATGCAGCATGGTTTTTTTATTATTTATTATCTTAAAAACTCATAGATTTACATTATTTTTACATAAAACCTTTTTTATAGAGAATTTTAAGAGCTACAAAAAAAGGTAGTACATGAAAATTTTGTTAAATCCTGGAATTTTTGAGATTTAATTTAAAACCAACAATTAGGTATTTATTTGGACGTTTAGTTTAGATAGAAAAAATTTTTTTTTTATGAAATTTTTACCCCTTTTGGATATCTGGCCATGCTCGTGATTTTTTTTTCGGTTTTTCGTGGATAACTCGGTAAATAAGCGAAATAATGAAAAATGTTATAAAGGTTATTTGATTTAGAATAAAATTCTTGAGAAAAAATTTAGAATAAAGTTTTTTGATATTTTGCTTTGTTTTTGAGATATTTTGAAGAATAAAAATTTTTCGCTATTTCTTTTATTTACCGAGTAATTGCGAAAATATTGAAAAAATCATGAAATATAGCAAAAACTGCTTGACCTGAATTTTTTTTTATAAAAAATTTACAAGATCTATATATAAATTATTTCGAATGAAAGTCCTGATAAATTGATAATTATCACGATAATTGCAGGAGGAAAAAAAAACAAGTCTAAGGAATTTTTTGCAAGACTTTCTTAAACTTAATCATAGCATGATTAATTAATATCCCAGGGCTTGGAGGAGAAGAAAAGAAGGAAAAATATAGTGGAAATGGAGTTTGTGCGTGGATGGCGAGTATTATCGTGGCATGAGTGTATATTTGATTTTCATTAATAACCCAGTAACACGCCGCCGACCGCACAATATCACGGGGAGTCAACGCGTGCGCCTACTGGTGCTTTAACCTGACTACCAAACGCACTCGCTTTGTTTGACTTATACTCTCTGTTACGTGTAGGTATACAGGTCGGTACATATAACTGGTAACACACAGCAGCAAACTCCTGGCTCCGTATGCTTCTGCATATGGTCCTGCAAAATGGCACGGTGGACGTGTGCATATTTGCACGTACTAATGAATATCGTACATAATTACGAGAACTGTGATAAATTTTACATTGACCTCAACGAGTCCAATCAAGCGAACATGCACTATTGTTGGCCGGATGCCAGAGTGCGGTTTCGAGGCCTTGTAATCGTGTTTCACTTGTTGTAATTAATATATATCTTCAAAGAGAGAGAAAGAAATTCTTTCCCCCCAATTAATTCATGTTTCATCGGTATATCCATACCTCACTCGTTGTCGTCATAATGATGACTATAATAATAATAATTGGATCACAAGGATTTTACTCTGTGCAAGCAGGACAAAGTGAGACGCAAGGCAAAATCTTAGCCGGCGGCAATTCGCAACGAGCTACGTTGCAACTTGGTTAACGAAAGAGAGAAATTCTCCAGTGACTTGTCGACTAAGTATTAAAATCTTTCAAGAAAAATATCCTCAAGGGGACCAGACTCTATACATATAATCTACCGAGTTGATTTCACGCGCAAAAAAAATACTTTTTAATCAATTTTGTAGCTAAAAACATGCGTGTTAACAAATTAAGGTGATTTTATCTGCAGTTTTGACTCGAAAATTCGAAATAAAAGTTTCTACTTTAATTCAGCAAGGTTTCTAATAGTTTAAGGTTTTATTGGCTTTAATTGAAGAAAATCAAAAATTTTGATGCACAAAGTCTTTGCATAAAGTCGTGAGTTTTGGTGAATTAAAATAGAATTTTCGGGGTAAAACAAATGAGTATAATTAGTATGAGTGAAACTGATTTTAGAAATGATTGTTTGGGTTTGAGGTTGAAAATAATGTAGAAAGGTGGTGAGCATTAATGGGATAATAATTTTGTGAAGATGATGTGTGTGCGGAAGTGAGGCCCGAAAATGTGGGTTACTGCATAATTTACATCACGTGCAGTGCAAAGCTAAGCCGGAAGAATATTCCCAGGCTGATCTATCTCTCCCGGAGGAATGCGCGATAGGCTCACTCCACATTCTGCATACGAGCCGGTGTGTGCAAGCCGGAAATTTAAGGGCTTTACCGGGGTCAGAGCAGATGGAATATACTTACCAATTTAGCAGACTGCGCAGACATTGTATCTGGGTACTGGATGAGTGCCTGGTACGTGCCTGAAACGAAAAAAAAAAAAAATGATAACAATGGTAGATGCATTTTACATGGTGGTGCCAATTTTCGTATACGCAAAAAATCACTAAATTTATCATTTTTGTTGACATTGCTCTGAAAAAATATTTAATTTTTCTTTTTCCGAGTCAATTTTTTTAGGGTTAAAAATTTTTTTCAAGTAGATTTTTGATAGAATTCGTGTTTTAAAAATTTTTTAAATTCGTCTTTGAATAATGGAAAAAATAAATAATTCAGGTTGAATTGTAAAATAATGATTAATACTCACTGTTTTTCGTGAATGTAACAATTTTCAATACTTTTCCAAAGCGTGTGAAAATCTGCAACAGAAATATAGGCGAGAGGGATTAAATATTGGCAGGGTAAAAACTAGTAACTTATGCAGTAGGGGATTATTGCAATGTTGATGGATATCTGGGTTGATTATGCATGGTGAGGGTGCAAATGACGTACATAGAGGTGGAAACTGGACGATGCGAATGGATCAACCAAATGCTCTGGTTGGGGGCACCGCAGCCGTTGAATTTCTGTCTCTGTCGTTGCCGATCCTCTCGCAATTCATATCACAAGAGATATTCAGCACGCATCTGCCTCTAGGCTCGGGTTCATGGGGGTTGCACTCGGTTTGTCTGCGTTGGACGCAAAATTAACAAACGTATCGCTTATCATACTAGTCGAATGACGTATTCTCGGAATTATTGTTGGATTTAGTCGCGTGATGACATACACACACCAAATGTTTACCTATATAGGATATTAAATTGTTTCCCAAGCGTTGCGATTACGTGCTTCGTCAAATGTTATTGCTATTGAAATTCATCTGGAATTTTTTATTTTATTTTATTTGTGGATGCGTGAGTTTGCTGGAAATTATGCTGAATTTAATCATTGTTAAATTTAATGCATTGCATAATTAAAAATATCTATTATATTTCTGATCAATAATTGATAGAAAAATTTCATTTTTTATATCTCAATGTTTTGTTTAATCAAAATTTTTATCTAAATTTTGTGTAAAAAAACATTAAAATCACCTAAAGTTGGATTTTTTGATGATAAATTGAAAAAAAAAAAAAATTTTTTTTCACAAACTTTTTCAAATTTTAGAAAACGAAAAAATTCAACGTATTTTTAAAGTGTCTTAAAATTTGTATTTTTGAATTAATTTTAATATTTTTGTGTAGTTTTGCTTAAAAAAACATTTAAAAAACCGAAAAATAAGTAAAAAAAAAAAAAATTCTTCTGAATGAATACATGACAGTAAATATGACGGATAAAAAAACAACAAAAATATATATTTAGCCGTTTAATTAAAAAAAAAAAAACAATGGATTAAATACTGAAAAATTGCTTTTTTAAAAATCGGTCTTATTTAATGAAAAAATTTGTGAAAAAATTTTTTTTTTTCGTGTAATAGGAAAAAAATATTGATTTTTTTATATACAATATTTCATCATAGTAAATTTAATTTGGCTTCTTCGTTTTTTTTTCCTTCGAGGGAAAATTTTTCCCCCGGCCATTTGGGCCATCCAATTATCTACGCGTATACGCTAGGTTGTTTTTAATTGACGGGCAGCAAATAACGCTCGGTCATTAGTGATATTGCCCGTTATTATCGCGCAATCGTTATATTGGGTGAAAATACCAATGATTCTCCTCCTCTCCGGCTTGACCGGTATACGCATCCATTCGCCCCGTTGACAAACAGCTTCCGCATGTATCAGCAAATTTGAAAGCACGCAAAGAGATGCTTTTCGAGGCTTCATGAAAATTTACCTCCAGCTGCATTTCATGATAACGGCCACATTATTAAAACCATACGGGCACTATCATATACATTTTTTCGTGCCCGCTTCACGATGACGTGCCGTGATATCCTCTTTGATAATTATTTAGAATTTTTTACGCAAATATTCTGATGCGGGAAAATCAAGTGGCCGTCAATCGCCTCTGCATTTTACGAGCCACAAAGGCTCAAAAGTTATCAAACTCAGCTGCAACTTGGCTACAGGTTCTTTTATAATTTTCTATTGAATTAAAAAAAAAAATTTTTTTCTCTTTTTAATACAATAAAGAATTTTTTTCCCCGTCAGGAAAATCAAATTTTTAATGAATTAACAGACAATAAATATTTTTTAGCTCGTAAAATCAATATAATATTTTTTTAAATCCAAAAATATGATAAACAATTTGTTTTTACCTTAGAAAAATATCAGATAGCTTAATTTTTGCAATTAATTTTTGTTTTCAAATTAAAAAAAATGTTTTCATAAAATATCAAATAGTTCGTAAATTTTATGTTTTTAACGAGAAAAAAAAAAATTTCCATGTCAAAATTTTTTTTTTTCAAACTAATTTAAGTGAAAAATCTCAGGGAAATAATATTTCTGTCTGAATTAATTTTTTTGATGGCTCATAAACTCCATTATCGAGAAAAATTGACAACACAAAGTCACCAAGGTATTCATCGACAGGAGAATTAATAACTTCCCCCATTACTTAACGCAAGAACAAATTTTTTTTATCGATAAAAATCAATGGAACGTATATAATCACGAGAATTAAATTGTTTTTTAAACTCTAATTTAAACGTTGAAAGCATCATTCATGATTATGAATTGTGATAAAATAACCACCGGAGTAAAATTATAAACAAATGCGAGCTAAGCCGAGCTAAAGAGCATAATAACGTGAATAAATATAAGCAGAGGATACTCTGAAGCTTCCTCCTGTATATAAATTTGTTTGAAGCTTTAGCGGGGTAGCTGTCGAAAATCCCTCGTTTACACCAGTAGGTTGGTACACACAGAACTCTCAACTACGGAAATCCCAATAAAATTGGCTCGAGCAGAATCGAGTAACATTGCGGCTTGTTCCGTTTACGTACTCTTCAGGACTCCTACGTACACACCCACACATATACAGGCAGAAATCCCGTGGGAAATCATCTTGGCACAGGGAAAAAACTCGAACACAACACGAGGGTGAGTCATCTCCGCGTGATTCCACCTTTGCGGTCGTTTTACCCGCACACGTAGCGGTATAAATGTATGCCCAACACGAGGCACAATGTTGCCTTCAGCTTTTTCCTTAATATTTTATTTTCCACATGATTCTTTATTTTATCGCGTCATTTTTGTTCCACTTGGCCGACGCGCTGGTTGCAGGACGCGTCCAATCGCGCCGGATATAGAGGGCAGCAGCAAATATACACGGTCGAGGGGCTCGTGCAGGATGTTCGCTTAAGAATTTTTCACTCGAGCCACCCTTCAAGTGAAATCGAAGGAAAGCCAACGGCACGCGAGCAATCTTCACCAGACTCGATAGCTTCCTGCGGCCACGTCCTCTCTCATCTCCTCCCTCGGTTTATTCTCCCATCATATTTTCATCGACAGGGGTTCTTGCATGACCACCAAGTTAAGTTTGCAACAATCTCACATTATTTATTTGAATTTTTATTATTCGATATCGATCAATATATCGCATGTTTAAAACCAAAAAGGTGTGTCGTCAAAAAGTCAAACTTTTTTAGCTGTCAATATCTTGAGAAGGATGTGAGTTACCGAAATTATGTTAAGGACCTTTTTTGTAGGTGATAAAATTCTCTATAAAAAAGATTTCTTAAAAAAAATTCCTATATTCTGTAGTTTTCAAGATATATTAGTTTTAAACAGCAAATTAATTTTGCATATATTTTTTTTGTACAAAAATTCGTCAAAATTGATAAAATATTGATAAAAATAAAACGACAGCTAAGAATTCATTCGAACAAAAAGAAAATCTTTTGTAATATTCGATAAAAAAAAATTTTTTTTAACCCATTAGATTTTTTAAATGAATTGAAAAATATTAAAAAAATATTTAAAAAATTATAAATACCTATTTTGGTTATTGAAGTATTTTTTTATATAGAGGTATTGAAAATGCTGTGTCTTTTGACACGAGATGTCCCGAAGTACGACATCACCTTTGAGCGAGTAAAATTCGCGTGGCCTGAAAATTAATTTGACGCTCATCGGCAGCAGCAGCAGCCGACATTGACGACACCTCTCCAGAGAACACGCACGCATTTGTAAAATTGACGCTGGGGATTATGGATGCATTAAGCGTCGCACGTAACGTCAATGCAGCTCGTTATTGATTGCAGCAACAGTTATTAATTCGCGTGAGTGTGTGAGTTCAATTATCGACACTGCTCTCCTGGGCCATCAAGTACTCGAGGTCTAATGCAATAATCCTGTTGATGTGCACACAATAATGCCCATTGCAATTCCATCGTGCTTTTCACCGCGTTGTCGTCCTCGTCGTCGTCGAGGCATAGAAAAATTCGCTCTGCGGCATTAGTACACAACATAATATAGAGTGCGAGCACGTGGTGTGGCAGGACACCAACCGGAACACGAATAATGCCCGCACGCTTATACACCTTCGTGACATTGATTCATTAATCAAACCGAGAGATTAATGCGATGCTATTGCGATCAAATTCATTTCGACTTTGGATCCATTCAAGCGCGAATTCTCCTTTCAATGCTCTGATGGTCGACGCTGAGTTACACCATGTCTGAATGTAAAAGACGAAAAAAATGGTGAAATATGGATGATGGATAAATACCTGGAGCACACGTCGAGGGGTTGGTTGAAGGAAAAGGAGGTGGTGCTTAACAAATAATTCAACTCCCTCGTGGAAGTCTACGAGTGGCGTGTGATCGATAATTGCCGAGTGGCGAGGGATGCGCAGCGATAACGATTACCAGGGAGTAATGTCTCGGCGTAAATTGAGCCATGGCTCCTTGTAATATCGATCAATGGTGTGTCCTTACTTACGGATGATTGCACGAAAAGCGAGAGAGCACGTGTGTGTCTGTCTGTGTGTATACGACGTCGAAGAAAGAAGTTGCAGGGTGCTTTCCATCCCTTAATGAGACGAGATTTACTGTGTCGCAGGTGGTGCGGCCACAGACTTGCTCGCCCTCCTTGTTTATGTCACGGCAGTCCATGTGGCGTGGTGCAGCAGCAGCGCGCGTGTGTACCTGCTCATAACTTTGTCATAAATGTTAAAACCTCCGGAGTATTTTTTTATGCCAACGTTTCACGTGCTCGGCAGATACACCAGGTCCAGGCTGTATTTTTTATTTTTTTTTTCCCCACCACAAAAATCGACGCGCAAGTTTCTCCAGGGTTTTTTTTTTTTACCCCAATGACGAGTTTGTTACTTTATTGTCAAGTTGGCGGGGACCAAAGTGAAAAAGCTGATCAGGGGCTTCGCCTCAGCACCTCTATACTTCTGCTTGACTCGTTGAAAGTGAAGCCCCCAAGCACTTTGCAGTGTCCAACCGAGCGCGTAGTGATCGTAAAACTTGGGCAGATTCACGAGAAATATCCAGTTCAATAAAAACTGGTAAAAATCTCGGTTTATCCGAGCGCGCGTGCATCTCGTGTGTCCTCGGCTCGGCTCCAGTGTTGGGGGAGATGTTGGGGTGGTTTGGCTGCACCCTAACTCCTCGCTGGCCCCTCATAGTCCTCTCCCTCTCTGGTAATGCTCCAGTACGACAAGTTTAAGTGGGATTAGAAATTGCCGTCGATATTAGCGACCACAGCTGCGGACCCAGCCTCTGTCATGCGGCACATGCTGCGCAGTCGTCTGGCCTCTACTCTAAGTAGCAGGAGGAGTAGCTTTGTGGTCTGCCGGCTTTTCCCATTCACTTGTCTCAATTATTGACGCCAAATTCAACGGCTTCATATTTAATACACTGAAACATGCATCAGCCGTGCTTTGCCAAAATTTTTTTTTTTTCTCTTGAAAGATATTGAATTAATTCAAACGATTGTTTACACAATTTCAATCAATATTTGAATATTTTGACGCTCCTTTGCATATTTAATCTTTAAAATTATCAAAAAGAAGTTCAACGTATTCGAAATGACCTATTTTTAATATTTTTTTTAGTCGAAACAAGTTTTTTGTAAAATTCTGCCATTTTTTTCGTGGGGTTTAGTTGGCTGTATCTCGATGAAAAATGACCGTACCGCAGCTATAAAAAAACCATTTTAAAGCTTAAAGTCTCGACTTTTTAGATCTATTTGCAAAAAATTTTTCAAACCAATCTTTATAGTACTATTTTAACAAATAAAAACTAGTGAAATAGTTAGTTATCTTGATCTAGCTTAAAAATGTATATTTACCGAGTAAAATCTATACTTTGTGTCATTCATAGGACGATAAAAGTATTCTGACATGAAGTTGCATTGGGCTTTAACTGTGACTTTTGTTTAACTTCCTCTACGAACACAGATTAGAAGCAACAACTCGGCGAGCTGGATCTTGATAATAATAATCACAGGAAAAAATTTGCTTTACAGAAAGATCTGCCATGTCTGTGTTAATCCTGATTATCCGGCTGAGAGAAAAGACGTACGCGCATAGATGTCTTTTCGATGTTGTTATTAATGTATAGGATGTTCCTCGGGAATTAAAAAGAAAACAGAAGGAAAAAATTGTTTTATCTCGATTAAGAGTTAGTTCAGAAGCCAGTATGTATTTTTTGACGACCTACAGGCATTTAGTTGGTGGTGAAAGTTGCCTTGGAGATTCAGTTAGGTGTTGTCCACGTATACAACGAGGGAAAAGCAAGCGCAAGGGTGAGAGGTTGGGTAGTAAGACGTTTAAAAATGCATGGACCACTCAACTCAAACCGGAAGCACAACTCTAGTACAAACCCCTTGGATGGTATATTCGTGGGGGTTGCTATACCCTGGAGAATGGCCAGGGCTTCGACGTCCCTAATGACTGCCTCCCGCGATATACTTACTTATGGCCACACTCTCGCAACCACTTGCCAACTCGACAAATTGTGTTGCCAACCCGCCATAATCGCTGTCATCATATTTACTTGGCTAATTTTCCGTCATTTGACGTTTTTTTTATTTGTTTTGTTGATGTTTTTACCTGATAGAGAATGTCCAGGGATATTGGGTAGATCATGTGCTCGACAATGACTCGTAGAACAGTGTTGGGACCGCCCTGAGTGTCACCTGTAGTCTGGATATTCTGTCCCTGAGCTGCTTGCAGTGCCACTTGCGTGTTTGAGTTCTGTGGAGGAAAAATACACGCCTGTTAGTTCACTTTAGTGGAGAAAATGTCACACTATTTACTCGGGAAAGTACTCTGCAGTATTGTTGATGTTTTGCAGGAGATTCTGGGCTTGCGTGAGGCATAAACTTTTAATTTCAGAACAATTATTGGCTATTACATTGAATGCTTTTATTTGTGTAGTGAGATTCTGTGGAGAGATTACTTTTTGCTACTGTTTTCTGGACTTGATAATAGAATTATCTATTGACACTGATTTTATCGTTTTATTTACATCCTGCATTAGTTGGATTATTAGTTGGTAATTGTTAGGGGTTGATAAAAAAAAAAAAATTGAGTTTTTTTTGAAGGGTAAAAAAAATTGTGAATAAAATTTCTTATCACAGTATTTTTTATTTTATTCATTTTTTGTAAAAAAAAAAAAGGTTCTAGAGTGAATTTATAGTTGATAAAATTTTTTATTTTTGTGCTCGTATAATTTTAAGATAATTTTATTTATTTAATTAATTTAATTGGTTTTATTTTCGTTTATTTTCACGATTGCAAAGATAAAAATGTGAGAAAAATAAAATTTTCAATAGAATAAATAATCATAAAACAAATTTGCTTTTAATTAAATCTCTGGAGAGGGTTGTTTGGGGAAAAAAATGGAGCATTTATTTCAATTTCATATAAAAATTTTGAAATATTTAATTTTTAAAGGTTGCAGTCAAGATTAAAAGTTATTTTTTAACTTTTTAAAAAATATTTTAAACTGAAATTTTCATATAATAATCCAATTCATATTAAAATTAAATAAAAATCGTTAGAATTTAACTTTTTTTGCTTTAATATCAAGTCAAATTTTCAATATTAAAAAAATAATAATTTCTAGCTAGTTCAATTAATCAGATATTTCAAAGAAAAAATTTCTTTTAACTCGTTTAAATTTGTGTTGCATAATTTTTTTAATTTAATCTAGACAGATGCGATATTCTGAAAATTAATTAACTGTCACATTAAAATTAATCACAAGAAAAATTAAACATAATTTATTCTAAAAAATAGACCAATACTATAAGTAATAAGATAGAAAATATTTTTTTATTATCTTTTCAATTTTATTTCACTCGAGCAGCTTTCATGAGAAGGAATAAGGTTTAGAGACGAGGGTAATTTCTCGTTTCCAGACTCGTGAGTCTTTTTACGGCCAAGTCACATCTACGCCGCCGAGTCACTGATGAATTCCCAAGACTTGAAAGAAGTAGAATCTCAGTATAAACGTGCAGTATTATACGGTTATTTTTTTCCCCCCAACACAGTGTGTGCAAATCGTATAAAATTCTCTGACAATCGATAGTGGAATTGCACGTGGCGAATTGATCGCCAGTGTTACCCTCGAGCAAAAGCGAGGTGAAGTGTAAAATGTAGAAAAGTAAAAAGAAAAGAAAAAAAAAAACACCTCCAATCCAACACATGTGCGTCCATTCAGTCAGAAGTTTTTTCCCTCATCCCCTCAAAAAAAAACTCAATATCTTGATCAAACAAACCAGGCGGAATTGGGTTAAACAATTGCAAAATTAAACGCCAAAAGAAATGAATAGAGACCCCATCACACCCACATGCACAATATTTATGCAAACGAAGTCGAGTGATTAAAAATTGAATTACTGATACACGTGAGGTGAAAAAAACGAAAAAAATAAACAAAAAAAAATATGATAGAAAAGCAAGTTGATTTCATTTTGACTTTGCCAATTTATATTCTAATTCAGTTAACCCAATGTTCCGTCGTCGTAGTGTAGTGCCTCATATAGCACGATGGTGTATGAAGAGCGTGTGTGAGGACAAGTAAAAAGCATTAACCACTCTTCACTCTTTGGTGCAAAAACTAGACAAGGCAGCTTCACTCAGCCCTTTTCGCTGCGCTGTTTCATACAGCAATGCCTCTGTCACACGACCAGTTTCCTGCCGACCATTGCGTCTCTCGCTTCAGTCATCTACATTCCACGGAGCTTTTGATGGCTCTGCGATTGTTACACGCCAGTGTGGACCATTATGCTACACGATTTCCGTAGAGCATGCCACGAGCTTTTAACGGCCCTCTCGTCGCACACAAAATACAATGACGTGAGTCCTCAATGCCAGGGACGCGTAATCCCAACGTCGTATTTGTCGGACTCGCGAAAATACGATGTAAACTTTCCGCTTCTTCCTCTTCTCGCAATACCTCCACTGCTTCTGTGTCCCAATGTAACTAGCTCATTCTTATAGGTTTATTGGTGGTACTTAAACTTGAGCTGCTGCTATTTCAAAAGTTTTCAATTATACAAAGCAACGTTGCGTTTAAAATTTACGTGATAATGTTTTCTGCAATCATCCTCCTCGTCTTCTTATTCTTCTTTCTCATTTGATAGGAAAATAAATGGCAAAACAAAAACTACCAGGCATATAATATAACAACAACAGCAGCAGCAGCAGCAGCCTCTCCTGATAATTCCGTAAAATGCTTCCAGCTATAACCCTGGCCTACACGAGTTTTATTCTCTTAGTGTGCAGAATCGTTAATCGGAATAGTCGAGGTTAAAACTCTTCTCGCTTCGTTTAATGCCTACAAGTTTTATCGTTCAACGAATACCAATAGTTTTACAAACGATTTCAACTTTTTTCCTCTTTTTTTTCCTATTTCATTAGCCACTTTCAGCCAAACAGATGAGGGTTAGATATATATGATGATTCGTCGGTGTTTTATAAGCATGAGAAATTTTACGTAAAATTGTAAACACCTAGTAAACGCTTGAACAAGAGAGTGAGCCATTATGACAGAGAGCAAATGAGCTCTTGAATTCATTCGTCTATTCATGGAAGCACGAGTTTGACGAGAGAGTTGAAAGCTGCGGCCCGGATGCCCGAAACGACAGAGGAAGTACTCAAAGCATAGCTTTCCAGTATAAATGATATGTTATGGTAATGTTCAGCTGTACTCTGATGCCACCTGGCTATTAATTCATACCACGAGCTATCAGCAAACTAGGGAACTACAGTCCTCAACCAACCTAACCATTATTTTACCGAGAAATTGAGTATTCAACAACTAATACGTTCGGATATTTAGCTGCAATCGAGCTGAAGGTGTTTCGATGATAAAATGAAAAAAGTTCCATGCATTTGAAACTTTCATCAATGCATGGACTATTTTTGTTTTTCGGTTCTCGTAGTTTCAGTTCAAAATGTTAATTTTAAGGGTAACTGATCTATAAATTTAAAAAGTTTACAACTAGATTGATTTCGTTCTAAGAAGAGGTTCTTTTCAAACGACCTCTAAAAATGCTTGTATCGGACTGAATAATTTAGAAGGGTTCACGTTAAAAAATTTTTTTCATTTTAGGATGATCATCGTAACTTAAGAGTTAAAATCCTAAAGTAGAATATGCTGCATCATCAGTTGCAGATTAAAAACGTTCAAAGTCTTCATTTCTATCAATAGCACGTTTGTGTTTTAGTGAAAAGACCGTGCGCGCGCGTTGACGATGACGTGGTTGATGAAAAAAAAGATAATAATAAAAATAAAAAGAGAATACGAGTGAATGTAGCGTGAAAATAATATATGAGACGTCTCTGGGAAACAATGCGCCATCGTAGATCACCCAGGACACCCTCCATTAAAAATATTACGCCATCTTGGCCGTGTAACTACCACCTTGGCAGGTAGCCTTCTTCGCCTTCTTCTTTTCCAACCCCTTGCCGTAGCCACGGCCGCCGTTTTCTCTTGCTCCCCCCGCTGCTTCGTCGAGCCGAATAACAATGTGCCATTGTTGCCGCTACATCCACATCGGGGTGTGAAATATGCAAGCCGTTAAGACCCAACGCGAGTTTGCCTCTCATCTGCAACCCTTGGCCATTGTTGTGGCTTGGCAAACGATCTTCAAGACGTTGGTCCAGAGGATTCGATCAAAACCAAACACTGCATGGATGAATGATCGCGGATAATAATTACGGAAGTCGTCTGCCTTGACTTTTTTATTATTTGACGGTTTTTTACTTCTTCTTCTTCCTCTTCCGCGTCTCAACGATGATGATATCGACGTTAATTCTACTGAGATTTTCAGGATCCAGAGGTTTAGTGCAAACACTCTTGACCAAGTTCTTTAAATTCAGTCAGACATTTAGATTGATAAAAGAAATTAATAATGAAGAAAAAGTTGTGTATTGTTTCTTATTATAATTCTTGTGCGCAAAGACACTGGCTTATAATGAGATTATATAAGAAACAATATGATTCTTCTGACAATATAAAAGTGTAATAATTTTTTTTACTACCTGCTGAGCAAAGATAAGAATCACTTAGTTCCAACAATACAGAATGTGGAGAAGGAGGAGAAAAAGCAGAGGCAAATAACTTGGGCGTTTGTAGAGACGTATGGCTTCCCGATAACAATAGACAAATCGTAGCGATTTGTAGGAAGCCAAATGCGGAGGAGTTTGCATATATACATAGCCCACAAATGCGATATAGATCGGGGGGAGCACTTGGCAAGCCGCCGCGCGAGAATTGAAAAAAAGGCACCAGAGAAATAAAGAGTGGGTCAGAGAGTGAGAGCAAAAAGACGAGAGGCAACGTGAGACAAGTGGAGTGCAGGCCTGGAGAGTGCTCTCTCAGGGTTTTTACCTTTTTCAAAATGTTGAAAAAAAAACCTCAAGTATTCAACGAATTGAAATGCCGCTGTATGTTGACGACACATGATCATCCAAGAGGCCGTGTGCCTCTAATAGATGCAGTAATAAGAAACTTGATGGGGAAAATTTCTTCATTATTTTCAACCACCACCATCACCATCGAGTAATAGGTTAAATAAGCGTCATTAAAACTTGCCGAGTTCATTCTTGTCCGTGGGAGAAATTCAAGTTGCAAGATGCAAACATCGTTTCCAGTAAGCTGCATTCTGGATTAATGATCAAACTAACAAAAAAAAAACATTCGCGATATAGTTTGTCCGAGGCAGATTAAGAGTTTTCTCTCACTTGAGAAAAAGTTAAAAGTGAGAACGTGTCTAATTTGTCAAGACCAACAGTTGCGACAATGGTTCATCATCCAGCAGTTGGCTCAAAGTCTTGTTCATTAAGAGTACTTTGGATCATTAAGCCTAAGAAGTTAAAAACAAAAACGAAAAAAAAAAAAAACAAACAAATTGATGCTGCTTGTGTATTATTCTTGATGAAATCATTGGAATAATTCGGATAATTCAACAGTACACACCATCACCCTTTGCAGACGTCAACTAACTGCTCTACGAGACACACACTCACAACGGCCCGGTTGGTTTATTGATGAGCACAATGTGCAGCAACGTAGGCACGCTTGAAACAATGTTTGAAGACCACAGGGGCTCGTCCATAAATTACAATCATATTAATTATAATGGAGCTTAGGTCCACGGTGTTTAGATTGACTTGACGTGGGTGGTCGCGGGGGAAAATGCCATTGGCCAACCCCCACAGCCCGTTTGTTGATGAGGATGTTGGAGGAGTCGCCCGGGGGGGGGGCTGGTTGTTTAATTAACCACCCAATGCGAATGACACCCGCCTCCCAATGCAGACTTGCACGCCGGTTTTTGGGCAAACGAGAGAGGAGAAAGAGGGAGATAGAGAGAGGAGTAGTGTGAAAGCTGCCGAGATATAGAGCAAACAATTAAATGGAAGATGGTACTGACGTTGAACACATTGGCGATGATGTTTGTGGTGGGACTACTGACCGCGTTGCTGTGAGCCTGGTCAGTCTTGAGCTCACGGTGGTTGCTGAATTGAACATAAACTGGCCGGCCACGTACCGACGCCCCAGTCGATGCGTAGTATCCCACCATTGTTGTTGCTGCATTTTCATCAGCCATCTCCAAAAAGGCCTGAAACCGAAAAAAGAAGAAAACAATTAAATCCATGTTTTTAGTTGGATATTTTTCCTGCAATTTAGTTGGAAATGGCTTCATTTGCATAATTTCTTAATTGCCAACATCCGGACTGGGATCGAGGTAGAAAGCATCGCTTTTCTCCCTCGCATTTCCCATTTGCGCCATGACCTCAAGTCCTAACATCTCCACTCAAATTGAATTTTAGACGTTGCTATGTCTCTAGATTACGTTTAATCATTTATATACTAGCTTATTGACATCACTGGCAATAGACTACTCTACTAACTTTCCAAATGGAAAAGATGAGCTTTGCAACGACATATTGCCGGCTTTTCCGCTTAAATATTTCACGAAGGACAGTATAATGCTTGAAGAAGTATTGATTGACGGGCAGAAGATGGAGAAGGTGGAGGGAAAGGTGGGGAAAAAAATGAGGACAACTGGAATTTTAAGGTTGAAAGAAGGACGCGAATTAATAGGGAAATAGAGAGAATGGAAATGGTGGTTTGGTTGCGCCACGACGAAATCTGGTTAAGCCAGTTGCGGTGGAATCACATCCGCTGTTAGGGCGCCAGGTCACGAGAGAACCAGAGCAGCAGCAGTACGAGAGGTCGTTGCTGCTGAGATGCATTCACAGATGAATGAGGGGCATTTCGGGAATAATGTCGCGGCTGGACGAACTGTCTGGCAAACGTTGTTAACGTGTTTCCAGCCTTAATGACGCATACAGGGCCAAGCTCTGCTCCTGCAATTCGGTTTGAAGCAATGCTTTGGCCTGTTATGTGTGGGATGCTACTCTCTTATGTGAATACGGTAATGTATCGCACAATGGTGCTGGCTCTGTGTGATGTAACAAGGTGGCCAACTTGAGTGAAATCCTCGGTAGAATATTACTACGAATTCTAGGATATACGCGTGGATGCCTACGATGGTCAGTGGATCTTCTGTTTAACATCTAGCACACAGGATTTTCAAACATGCGAGAATCATAGCTGGTGGTGATGCCGCACGCCTTTAGATGTGGCTTCTGCGTCAGCAGGAATTTTTAATATCCTTCTTTTGCACATGCATGTATGGTACTTATTCATTTTTACAATTTCTCACCAGTTATGCGCCCTCGATGTATATATACCTAGTGTATGGGAAATTTCAATTTTCCAATGAAATCTCCCGTGAATGCCCATACTCTATCGATTATTGTTACAATTTTTCACCTGTAGTATTTTACTGTGGTATTCGCTATGGAATTTTTTCTGATTTTCAATGTTTTCCACTATAGTATCCTCACTTCTTTGAATTTATAAGATTTTTTGTAACATTGTAAAGCATGTTGTTGCGTTTTTAAAATTTTAAACAACCTTTAAAATATTTTTTTCATTTTTTTCTCTCGATTTGAAAATTATTTGAGTCAGTCAAAAAAAGGTTTGAATTCAATGGAATAAATTTTTTTCTTCCAATTATATGACTAGAATAACTGACATGGTTTAACCCTTTGCAGTCATATTGGGTAAAATTCACCCGCTGGCAGAGTTTAAAGCATGAATATCGAGTTTCTGATGTGAAAAAAACCTTTTTACTATCCTAAATGAATTTTAGTCACTTGAAAAATTGCTATTTATCCTCAATATTTTGTTTTTTTCAAATTTTCAAACTGTTTAAATTGTTTAGTATATTATAAAATTTTTCGAATAAAAAAAGAAAGTAAGATGAAAAAGTTGAAGAATTTTGTGCAAGACTGATCACTGTCATAAGAATAACAATATATATATTTTTTAACGTCGTATAAAATAGTTAATGTCACTTTTGAAATGTCGTTTTTACGTATTCTATAATTCTAGTGACTTTAAAGCTCGCAGACACGACTCACGAGTTTCGTACAAGTGAAATGGGATTTTTTTATTTGAAGAAATGCTGTAACTCTGATCTCATGCATTTCTCAGAGACGAGACTTGTGCGCGCTCATTTGAGTTTGCATTGTCCGCGCGTGTACAGGGATTTCTAGTAAAACTCGATCTCTCTCTCTCTCTCTCGGTGCATGTCAAAAATTCAATGAAATAGCGGGTATAAATAAGAGAAAAGATCCGAGCAAGCATAACGTATTGAAACATGTGGGACTTGTTAAATGAGAAAGGGAGCAATATATATATGCGAGCAAAAACTCGCGAATGCATTGCAGAAAAAAAAAGGAAAATAATAATAAAAATCCATGTATGATCTGCAGCTGAGAGAAAAAACGCAATGTAAAAGAGATAAATGCATACAACCCCTGGCTGCGGTGCTCTGCTGCCTTCCTCTTTTTTTTTACTCTGAAATTGAGTGAAGTGAACTGAGTCGTCTCGGATTTAAGAGAAGAAGTATATAGGCACTACTCTCATATTCATATTTATAGAAGTGCGAGTGAGTCGTAGAGACGAAGAATGATATGAATGTAATTTACCATGGCTATATAACGGATGCGAAACGGCTTTTTCCAGCTTTAAACTATATACCTTTGAACTCGGTTAATGTTGCCTCTACCGCGTACAGTCTGCATCACATAGGCTGCACCAACTTTTATTTATTTAAGCACCGTCATGGAAAAGAAAGAGATGCAGCCGACTTGTAAAGAGTTAAGCTGAATAAAAAAAATTTATATTCATATATACACACATTGTATGCGTCGAATTACTTATAAAATTTTATGATAAACTAAACTTAAAAATCAAGAAAGATATCTCACACGATTGCTAAGGTAAATTAACTTGAAAATTTCCTTTGCATTGATTTTAAAATCAAATTTTTCTACATAAAAAATTAACTAATAAAAATTTTAATACATTGCAATACTCATAAATAAAAAAAAAATTTCAATTACAAAATGTTTTAAAATCATAAAAGCTGGGTTTTTTATTTTCATCATGATTAATTAAATGAAAAAAAAAAGTTGAGGAAGAAACTAAAGATTGAAAAAAAATTTTTTTTTTCATCTCCATAAATTAAAAAAAAAAAAAAATTGTGCAGCAAAGAAGTCTTGATTAAGTGAATGATCGTTGTGCTTATTGTACCATTTTATTTTTTTTATCTTGGGGGGTAAATTCTCTTAGTACAAAACTTTATGTTTTATAGGATTCTTATTGTTTTTTCTCTCCTTTGTGCTGGGATAAATTGAAATTTTATAATAGTTCTGGTATAAGCACAAGTTTTAAAATAGTTCATTATTATTGGTTTGTTTAAGGGGATGTAGTTATTGCCATAGTTGAGTCATTTATAATAAACTCGAGAAATTTATATATATTTCCAAGAGGGGAGAATGAGAGTTTTATTAATCGGTTGGGCTTGAAGGTTAATAAAATACTTGGATTCTCATATTCAGAGGTTTATAAAAGGTGTTAAAGGTTGTATTGTATAAATGAATTCAAAGGAATACGAAACAAAACACAAATTCAACAAACAGATTTAACTCTATTGTTTAAAATTGAAGTAGTTTCGAATTTTCTTTCATTAAATTCACTAATTCAATTCAATATTCAATATACTTTCAGACATTTTCAAACATTTGATTCAACTTTCTAAGGCTGTACTGTACCAATTGAAAAAAAAATAGAAAATTTTTACAGATATTTTTATGCATTGAATTTCATGATTAAAATATTTCAACATAGATTTGCGAATATTCATGCGAACTTGAATAATTTTTTTTTTTGCCTCTGAGTGGCTGAAAAAAAAAATTAAAAACAACGGAATTTTTTGCAATTATTATTATAAATTCTTCGTATATTAAAAAACATCATACTTATTTTTTTATGAAATTGTGATCAGTAGGTATTTTTATTTTAATTAAAAGTGTGTCAATTCTGACAGTGCCATGAGGACTTGAACATTTTAGAGTCAAATTTTACGAATTAATTTCTTCACTCACAAACAACAAATCCCTTGAAAATTTGACTGATCAATCAAAGGCATAATTTGGATCTGATGTATAAATTTTGTTCGATTTTCAATTAGTTGACTCTCATGCCAGTACAACTTTAAATAAATTTATCTAAAAAGAATCCAAAATTCAAGACTCAAACAAAGATTTCAATTGTAAAATATCAATTTGTTTACTTAAAAAATAAAGTATATTGATAAAAACGATAATAATACATTAAATGATGTTTAAAATAGACATTTTCAAATATTAAGTCACAATTTCAAATGGATTTTTGATGGAATTTCACCAATTTATCGTGAACTAAGTGTAAAATTTTCGAAATAGCTTTTGGTAGAGTCATTTTTAAGGATATTCACATAGTATGATAGCTTTTGAAGAAATACATCATAATAATATGACACTTTCTACGTAGGATAATGGCTATTTATGGCTTATAGGCTCGTTGAAAGCGCGAGCTATGCACCTGTGTGCCTCTTATGAAGCCATAATGTGCGCGTGCGATGATTATTTATGAGGCAAGTCGAAGAAACGATAACAATAGACTGAGATCGAATGAAAAAACAACAATTGATAAAAGAGAAGAAGCCGCATAAACTATATACAACGACCATAGAGAAATTTGAATATGAAAATTATTCATCAATACAAATCTGACTTTGTTGAGCCTGTAATACCCCGCCAGCAGTCTTCCTCTACTGTTTCGTGTCAGTTCATTTACGAGAAATTCCACGCTGCCTACAGTCATGATATAGGATATACCTTGTCGTCGATTGTGTTATTTCCCTCTCCGTCGTTGGTATGAAACTCTTCGACGTCGCCCCCTCTTCATCGTGCTCGGGTTTTGTTTCGAAATTAATACGGCACGGGGAAAAGCGGATTAGCTCGGTATGTGTGTGTGCGTGTAGAATGGGTTCGTTTGGAAAACACACTGCCTCAAGTGGAATGTATGGCCAAATTTTACAGAGAATCCCTTGCAAACTTTTCAATCCCTTTTTTGTTCTATACATAAATATACATCAATTCAGTTGAAAACATTCCATCAAACGGTTGAATTATTCTGTCATTAACTTATGTCAATTCAAGTTTAGATGTATTATATATTATTATTATTACTTTTTTTAAAGGAAGTATATGTTAAAATGTTAAGGTATAAAGGTTTAATTGAATTTCTTTATTTGATAAAAGATACCAATGTGAAAAGTTCTTTTGAACTAATGGAAAATGCAATCATATGACTTCAGACTCATTTGAAACTCCATTTTTTCTCGTGGTTAATATACGTATATATATTTTTTTTACGGAAAATTCAATTATCAGACTCTTTGTTATAAAGCTCCCTGAGGGTATTGCGAAATTAGACTACCATTAAAAGCTTGTATTTAGCAATTTTAACATTTTTAATGAAGAAACATTTATTTTATTGTTGAAAAGTAATTTTGTAGACAAACTATAAAGAGACGTATTTTTAAAAAGTTAAAAAATTTATAATTATCGAGTATTACTCATGTTTCGTTTATGTTAATAACGTATATCTAGGATGAATTGGAAGGCTGTGCTTTACTTTGAAATTTCGAAAAAAAGGTTTAATAGTTTTTTTGTGTAATTTTGAATACAGTTATTGTTAGGCTTTATAAATAAACTTTTGGAAAACATTCGAAAAAATTGTATTGTAGATTTCATGCACTTTTAACATCAACACTTCGATTATAGTTGCGTGGTTTTTGCTGTTGTTGAAAATTCGGAAGTGAACCATTTAAAACGTAAAAACTTGGTGGTTTTGAAATTTAGTAGATCACTATTAACCGAGCGGAAATAAGACTATTTGGAAATTTTGATTTTTACTAGTTTTGACAAAGAGCAGTGAATAAATGTACATTTTTTTATTTGTTTCGTTTTTTCGTCACAATTTTGTTTATTTGGCGTGTGCAGTTAAAATTCTAGTTCAACCGGTTGATAGTAATTTGTTAAAACACCCGATTTTTATATTTCAGATGATCCACTTTTGAAATTTCGACACATATTAAAAATAGTCTTTTTTTAAATTTGAAAGTAAAATACTGCCTTAAGCCCTTCGGTTGGAATCTCCTTAAAAATGTTGCCATTTGCGTAGTTTGTTCCTAATTTTTTTGAGAATAACTTGGTAAATAAGCGAAATTACAAAAAATATTATCTGAATCAAAGGACTAATGGAATTTCCTACAAAAAACGTAAAATAAAGGTTTTTATGTCTCTCCTAATTTTTCAAAAATTAAAACTAAATAGATTATTTTAGAACTTCTTTTAGAATTTTCTTTTGGACGTAAACTGAAATAATAATTCAATGAAAAAAAAGTTTTTACGTATACAATATTGATTTAGTTGATTGTTAAAAATACTTTTCTCGAATAAATTACCGCGAAAAAACTGTTGAAAAAACGACTCGATACATGCAAATTTTGTTGTCAAAAGCCCCACAAAGATTAACCCCTAAAAAGTATTGTAAAAACATTTTTTCTGTTGGAAAACATTTTTTTTCATGTGACAGATGAAACAAAATAGAGGTATGTGAGGGCGTTGGTATGTGCAGTCGGCGTGTATGTAGTGCTGGTAGGACTAAAAATGTTTGTAATGAAAAGCCTCTTTCACTGCAACTGACGACGAGTTACTCTTTCGTTTTCACAACTTTGGCGGCTAGAACAAAAATATTTCACAGAGTGAACACTCACTACACACACATATGTAGCAGCTATTCAGCCGGTCGGCAGCAGTGATGGTTTTCCAAGTCTCTTTTAGGCTCTGTACGACCAACGACGAGGGGTCACCTGGAATTTACGACAGAGCTTCTCCCTGGCTTCGATCCCCCATTGCTCCGTAGGCACACTTTTTTCTTCATTGCATACATACAGGCTATATATCTCACTATACATAAACACATAACATAATGTTCAACGGCGGCCCACCCTTGCTCAAGTCTCTGAGGTGCCATCGTCGTCGTCGTCGTCGTATACCCACAACTTTTTACCTCAAACTTTTTCATTTCAACTTTTTACTTTATTTTAGTATATCACTTCACTTGAATCTAACTATTTCTGTCGTTTATATTATCTCAGCTTTAATTTTCGACTCTTTTTACTTGTCAAGTAGCATATTGCACACACGTGTTCCCATCAGCTCTTCAATGCCCATTTTTTTATCTGCATAAATGAGCAGACGAATATATATATATTTTTTAAATTAATATCACATTAGTTTAATACCCTAATAATTGAGTGTGATTCGAGTATAAAAAGTAAGTTTTTTAGTCGTTTGATTGGGGTAAAAAAATTTTTTTATCAAATTTTCAAAGAGATACTTGGATTTTATGATTTTTTGACAATAACTCATTAACTAAACGAAATAATAAAAAATTTTGCTAGACTTAAATGATAGGAAATTTAATTTTCTAAAAAAAAATGTAGAATAAATTTTTCTTATATTTTACTTCGTTTTCGAGATATTTTTAAAAATAAGAATTTTCAAAAAAATTTTATCTTTAAAAGTATGGAAGATACAAAAAAGTTTATTCGACATTTTTTGTAGATAATTAAATTCGTAATAAGTTTACTTAAATAACATTTTTTCGTTATCTCACGTATTAACTGAATTATTGTCAAAATACGAAAAAAAAAAAATTCACGTAAATGACGATTTCCTTTGGAAATTTTAGTTTTTAACAAAAAAATAGTAAATGATTGATCAGAAAGTTCTATAAAATCCATGTGAAATATAATTATATCCCTGGAAGTAACAATTTAGTCTTTATAATTTATCCCACGTGTGCAAATATAATCCACGACAGCAGAACCATGAAACGTAACGTGAACAGCACCATAACCCTTGCGTGCGGATTAATTAATTTATACCTCGAGCTGAATAAAGCCGAAGGGCTTATCACAGTTCGAAAAGCTTTTGGGCAACCCTCCACACCATGATTTTCAACATTTCGCATAGCTATAATCCGAAAATAGTTCTCTGCAAAATTTACATCACAGCCAGGCCTGGCTCGACGCTTAGAGAGCTCGCGCGCACCGAATATTCTATGATAAAGAAGAAGAAGAAGAAAAAGAAAAAGAAGAAAAAAAATCCGGCCCCCTAGGCTGGCAAAATCAACGTTGGCTTTTTACACAAAGAAGTTGGAAAATAACCATTGGAATAAGTCACATAAATACATATTTAAAGAGTAAATTTACCAAGTCATGATGGTGGCGATTAATTTTAATTTTCATATTGCTTCAACCCCCCCTTAAATTAAACTGAACAAATTAAATATGCTTACAAATATATAAAAAATAAGTTATTCAGTGTGGAAAAAAAATTTTTCTTATTAAAATTGGCAAATATTGAATAGAACAGATAGCGAGAGACATTTTCTAAATTAATATTACGTCACTTTAATGTCTGATAGTGATTTTTTTTTTTTTTTTGGTTTTTTGTTAATAACTCGATAAATAAGCGAGATAATAAAAAAAATTACTCGACTTAAATGATAGAAAATTTAATTTTCTATAAAAAATATAGAATAGATTTTTTTTGTATTTTGCTTAGTTTTCATGATATTTTGAAAAATAAAAATTTTCAAAAAATCATAATATCTCAAAAACTAAGAGAAATACAAAAAAAAACTTATTTAACATTTTTTGTAGAAAATTAAATTCCCAGAAAGTTTGCTTAAATAACATTTTTTGTTATCTCACGTATTTATTGAGTTATTGCTAAAAAGTGTAAAAATTTCATAAAAATAATGATATCCTTTGAAAATTTTCGACAAAAAAATATTTTTGTTCGCTATGTTTATTCATTTTTTTATAGTAGATTTTTATAAATATATTTAGAATAAGTTTTAGAGCAAGGGAAAATTTTTTTCTTTAAAAATTGGCAAAAATTGAATAGAACAGACATGCTGCATAGGGCATAACAGTGATGAGAGGCATCGTTGAGAGGTTTTCAATTCGGCGTCATGCATATAAGCATCAGAGAAAGAAGAGTCGCTTGGGTAGATGGGCTGGGACCCGCACTCGTCAACCGATTCGCTCTATGGCTACCGACAAAAACAGCCCTGAAGAGCGAGATGCCAAAGTACTGCGAGACACAGCGTAAAGTGAGAGGAGAAATGTAAAGCTGGAAAAGGCGAGCTTTCGCTCGATACACCGCCCGGAAATGCATTCAGATGGCGCTGCGCTCCAAGTGCGAATGCATTGCCGAAAAAAAAAATATACACTCGGTAAAAGAATTTTTTTCAAGCGACACCGACGATTCGATACTTCTGCCATCAAACGAAAGTAATGATTTAGCTTGTGAGCTTGATGTAGTGTCTGAATTCAAAAGAAAAAGCTCGTGTGAAATATGATCAATCTCTGATTCAGATGAGATGTAAAAAAAAAATTACATTCTCATGTACTACAGAGTATATCAGTGATTTTTTTTTATCATTCAATTTTTTTTAATTAAAACTTCCTACACAAAACATAGAAATTGATATTTTTTTAAGAAATAATATTCGGTTTTTTAGTATCGAAAAAATTATAGAAATACATTTTCAAGGGATTTTCGTAAAATATTGCAATTATTTCAATATTTTGAAATTTTTCAAGGTACAAAATAATGAAAAAAAATCGAAAGCTAAATTTTGAGTGACATAATTGTGTTAAGATGAATATTAATTGATTTTTTACAGAGTTTTTGATCATTTACTTGGAGTGCAAATATTTTTTTTGTCAAATTTTCAAGAAAATACTTGGATTTCTCACTGTTTTTGTGATTTTTTTTTTATTTTTTTATTTTTGGTTTTTTGTCAATAACTCGATAAATAAGCGAGATAATAGAAAATATTACTGAACTTAAGTGATAGGAAATTAAATTTTCTACAAAAAATATAGAATAAATTTTTTTTGTATTTTGACTCGTTTTTGAGATATTTTGAAAATTACGAATTTTCAAAAAATTATAATATCTCTATATTCAGAAAATCTGAATATTTATAGTTGGATATTTGAAAAAAAAATTTGAAATTGACAGTATTTAAGGAAAAAAATTTATGTTTTGACTATTTCGACGTGTAGTATTTGAATAATGTTGTTATATCAAAGATTCTCGATTTGCCGCATCTTACATTTTATCTACTCTCGTTACCGTCACGTCCCAAAGCATGGCCAACAAGCAGGTTTAAGTGTATTCCAACTAGAGTCCAGTTTGCGTTTGTGACAGGTCGTAAACTCCAGGTGCAGCAGCTTCTAGCGCATCTATATGAACGACGCACGAAGATGGTATACCTTTGAATTTTATCGTTCCGGGTCACGAACAAGTCCCTTCCGTCGTGCTTGCGCTGCATTAAGCGATTAAACGTGCGAAATATCTTGCATTTCACTTATTTAAACGATACAAAAGTCGGTTTTTCAATTTTTTTCACCTTTCAATTCAACAAATTAATCACAATTCTAACGTCTAATCTGATATTTTAGATTTTACTTTAAATTTCAGAAATATATGTATTAAAAAAATCCAAAATTTCACCGTGTTATTCAATATTTTATATATAGAATCAATGATTAATGGAATTTTTAATGGAATTCTTTTTTTTCAACAGTTTTTTAACAATGTATCTGTTTTAAAAATTATTATTCGACTCATCTGATGGCATTTGTGGGATTAATATTCGCGTTTAATCACCTGTTTTTACCGTCAGCTGGCGCATCATCCGCCAAAATAAATGAATTCAATTTCGTAGGATGCGTATATATGACACGTGATATGACCGAGGGATGATAAAAATAAAAAATAAAAAATAAAACGAAAATAACGAGTGCGAACTCTGATGACGTGATGTCAGTATAGAGCTCTATTGAATTGCCGTTATTATGGATCGGTGAGAGAGAGAGTTTCACTCTTCTGCACAGCAGCAAAATTCATATACGCGTCGTCGAATTTCACGAGAAAAATAAAAAAAAATAAAAATCATCAATGCACACAGCATATATATGCACATATGTATGTGAAGTAGGGGTATCTAATGTGTGGACAGCAATAAACTCCGGGAGGGGGTGAAGCAACGTGTGATGTTCTAGCATCAACATCCGGGACATGTAACGTATTTTAATATCGAATAATAAAACAGGAAAAAAACGCATGAAAAAATACCCACAAAATGTAGATAATAAAAAACTCGAATGAAAAAAATGAAAGAAAAAAAAAGGTGATATTTGAATTGAAGATTTGAAATGAAAAGTTTTTAGGCCGGCAAATCTACAATTTGACATTAATCCACCCTCTGCATAAACTCCTCTCGCCATGGGACTGAAACTTTTAATTGAATTTAAAATATTAATATCATCAGGCGTCTGTGTACATCATGCAGTCGGTGAGAGTTGGTGTGTATATATATAGGGCTGTTAATTTATATATAGGTATAGTATAGTAGAAAAAGAGGGTTTTGTAAGATTGTATATATCCGCTTCATCGACACTCGACACCCTTGCTCTCGAGACTTGAGCAAACCAAGCTTCACACAGCCTTTGTCCTTTGACGCTTAATTAATTAATTAATTAATGAAAAATCACTCTAAATATTAAACGTGTAATCCTTTTTAATGCACTGAGCTTTCATTCACCTTATTTCTCTCTGTGATTAAGTAATATTATCCAAATAATGCAGTTGTAATTGAATCAGTCGGATTTATATATATATAGATTGTAATTAGTTTTTTAGGAAAACTCGGGATAAAAGATGTTTTTTAGTTTAAAAAATTTGATTAAATGTCAATAATTACTGAAGTTTATTTCTTTCTGTATTTACTCAGTGTAATAGACCTTTGAGAAAAAATTCTCATTTCTATCGCTGTTTGTTTAATTAAAAACTTGAAAATCTTTCTGAAAAAACTGGATTTTTTTTTTTTTTTTTTCAAGTACAGAAATGTTTTATCTATATAGTTGAAAAATAACGAATATTTAAATTAATTAATTACATTTGGGATTTAAAGAAAAGATGATAATTTTTATTGAAACAATTGTTTAAATGACAACAATTATTGTATTCAATTTTTTTTTCCACTAACTGTTAGTGACTTGAGATAAATATTTACAATTCTTGATTATTTTAATTAATTTATTTAAGATCTTTAATTAGATTTTCTGTTTGTTCATTTGAAAAAAAAAAAAAAAAAACATGAGATACTTTCGAAAAAACTGAGATTTTAAGAGATTTTCAAATAGTAAAATATTTTAATCAATTAAAAAACGATAAATCTTAAAAATAATCACATTTTAGATTATCTAAAAAAATAATTATCAACAAAAAAAATTGATTATTTAATTTTTTTCTTGCATTTATTATCTGTATAATAAATAAAACTCTAATTGTTATCTAAAATTTACAATTTTTAATCATATTTCAATTTTAAAGACTTAAAAATCAATTATTTGTGCATTTTTAAAATCTGAGAAATAAAACAAAAAAAAAAACATTCTTTAAAACCCTTTTAAAGGACTTAAAAGGATTTTAAAAGTAAAAGAAAGATTTTAACTACTTTTGAATTGGAAACAAATCAACATTTTTGCAGGATGATTGCAAATAATTTTTAAAACACCGTTTCCTTTTAATAAACAAGTCATAAAAATCAAACGCGATAGTTTTAATATAAAACCATCAAGTACAACTCTTACTATAATTACATGAGATATTTTCGAAATAATATATATACATTACAACCACAAAATACTCGAAATGGGCCATTTCAAGAGGATTAAAACGCGAAACATGTAATCCAAATCGAGCTTTCATAATGAGAGGATACAATACAGCAAATATATTGTTGATAAAGGATAATTTCAAGTATAATATTGCAGTACGCATTTGAAATTTTATCCGGGTATTAACAATTAACGTAATTACTAATAATGAACACAGGGGAGATTGGCCAGTGAAATTGATTTCAAGTTGAGTTGATGAGATTTAGCGAGTATACACTGGTTAGTTTGAATGGGTCGAAGAGTATTCAGGCGTTGGACACTACCCAAGTTTATATATTTCAAGTAGATTAACTGACAAACTGCATCAAGATTCTCTGAATGCCAGTGGTGGCTCGATTTACGTTGAGAATGCCATTGAAACGTTCAAGACGATACCCCTGAAGTGCCCGGGAGAAAGCAGAGAGTGCTTTGAGTGTATGGAAAAGAGAAAATTCAAGAGAGTGAGATTCTCTATATCCCTTTTGGTGTAACTAACTTTGGCAAAACTTGGAATCAAAGCAAATATACCGAGAAAGTGCCTGCGGGGGTCACTCAGTCGCTTCCTCTTCTCCTGCAGCGCGCCTCCTCTAACCATTCAAATATATATTTCACTAGAATCTACTATATATGACTGGGCAACGTTTTCTATACCACAAACTCAATTGCCTTTGGTTACGAACCGCTCAACTGCATGCAAACAACTGTGGAATTAGCCAATGATACTTTGGCGAAAATTATTAGATGATAAACATGACCAATAAGGTCATTGCACAATATTTTGAAATTTAAATTTTGATTAATTGCTGGAATCGCCTTAAAAAATTAGATATATCGCATCAAGATATTTTTTATTCGATCAGAATGTTGTAATAATTAAAATAATAAAAAATGTTAAATGAAATAAAATTTAATTTGCCACAAAAAAATGTAGAATAAATTTTTTAAATATTTTGCCTCATTTTCGAGATATTTTTAAAAATAAGAATTTTTCTCTAAAACTGTAGAAGATACAAAAAATTTTATCAAACGTTTTTTGAATAACATTTTTTATTATCTCGCGTATTTATCGTGTTATTACCAAAAAACTAAAAAAAAAAAAAAAATGACAAAAATCACTAGATCTTCTCGAATCCCTTAAAAAAGATTAAAAAAAAAATTGCAACCCCCTGGGCTCGTTTTAAAGACCAGCACGCAACCCCCCAAATCTCAAATTTATGAAAAATAACTATTAAATATCGTGTTAAACATTTTCTTCTGCAATGATATTTTTTTTAGGTTAGTTTAAATTATAAAAAACACTCGAAAAAAATCAGCAACCCCCTAGCATTATTTTAAGACTATCAACCACCTCTTTAACTTTAAATTTGTGAGAAATCATTATGAAATATTTTGAAATTTTCGATGAAATTTTTTTCATAGCTGTATTAGAGTGTGAAAAACCGCCAAAAAAAATCTGCGACTCCTTAGACTCGTTTTAAAGGCCATCGCACAACCCCTGAATTTCAAATTTATAAGAAATAACTATTAAATATAGTGTTAAACGTTTTCTTCCGCGATGATATTTTTCTTAGAGTTATTTTAAAGTCTAACAAACACCCGAAAAAATCAGCAACCCCTTAGCATCGTTTTTAGACCACCAAAACTATAATTCTAAAAAAATTGATTAATTTTTTTTCCTTGCGAATTTTCCATTCAAAAAATAAATAAATAAAGAGTCGTGAATTTCATTGGTTAAATGGTCGAAATGCAGAACAAATAGTGAAGACCCAGTTATGAAAATTAGGTGATAAAATGATATTGCAGCTGAGCGAGTATAAATAAGTTTTAAAAAAATGGTGGTGCAGAGTCTATACGGGTGACCACGCTCTCATGGTTCGTAAAATTTCGTGAATATACGGGTTGGTGTTGGGTTCAACCGGTCAGCAGCAGCAGTGCACGTGTATTGGTTTTAAAAGAGGACATGCAGGGGGTGGTGGGTAAAGACGGAGAAGGGGTGGCGAAGAGCGTCACCCGTACGACCGGAATATCAGCGTTGTTATATACCCCTCATCGAAAACTGTAGGTATGTGAGGCCATTTTCGATGCGCGTTGCCAACGCTAATGCGCGCGTAATTTCCGCGAGGTAAATCTCTTCATCGGGTTGGATGCGGTGAATAGCGGGCATCGGTGCATTATTTTAATCCAGGCCAGCATAAACAAAAGCCCTGGATTATTTACTATTCACGACTGTATACGAATATATTAGTACAGTGTTTATATCCAAAATGATATCGATACTTGTCTGCATTATCATCAACATATGCATGCTCTATAAATGTAAACTAAATAAGATTGAAAAATATTCGGTATTTTGTAAACATAGTTAACAATAATAATTTTCCTGATTTTTTATCGCTGAAAACAATTTTTTTCCACCAATTTCTAATGAAATATTGAAATATATTTTTTTTTATCTAATAACTCGATAACTAAGCGAGATAATGAAAAATTTTATAAGACTTAAATAATAGGGAATTTAATTTACTATAAAAAATGTAAAATACATTTTTTTGATATTTAGCTTAGTTTTTGAGATATTTTGAAAAATAAAAATTTTCAAAAATCATTAATATCTTAAAAATTAAGGGAGATACAAAAAAATTTTAATAACGTTTTTTGTAGAGAATTTAATTATAAATAAATTTAATAGAATAATTTTTTTCAATATCTCGCATATTTTTTGAGTTATTTGCAAAAAATCATGAAAACTGCTTGATTTTCAAAAAGTACCTTTTAAAAAATTTTTCCTAATAATTTTACTTCACACGGGATTAATGTTAATATAAATGATACTCAATTTTCATTAGTTTAAATTGTTTTTTATAAAATATATGGACCCTTCTATATCTATATTTTAATTAATTTATTCCCAGCAGCAGTAATATTTTGTCTCGTCATTAACAAATTACTAATTATATCTCGATAATGGCTCTAGGGTAAAAATGTAAATACAGGAAAACAGGAAATAATGCAGATTGTGTCAGAGCAAGAATTAAATTATGCTCATAGCACGCATTCATTTGTTATAAAATCATGCATACAATTTTCCATCCTTCTCCATCACTCTCATTCCACTTATTCTCACCCTTTTCACGATATACCAGTAATTAACAAATGTTTCCATTTGCAGCCTTATATCCCTCGTTAAAAAATGTCTAAATTTCCAAACATCCCAACGCAAAACCCCAAAAAAAAATTCCAAATCGATACAACCGTGTATTGGAATTTTCCTAATCAAAAGTCGAGAGTTTCGGCAATCCCTATACCGCGTAGTCTGAGTTCTAATCAACCATGAACATTAGGGTAGCCACCAAAAAAACGATTATTTTTACTTTTCGGGTTTCGTATAAAAAAAAAAAAGAGATCATTCACGAATTTTAATAATTAAAATTTTTTTTAGCATAGATTCGAATATTTTTGCGAATTAAAATTTTTTTCTTGAGTATGAGTGGCTAGAACATGCGTTTTCTTTATTATTAATCAAGAAACAAAAGTTAAAAACGATTTTTTTGCAATTATCATCATAAATTCTTCGTATTTAAAAAAATCATCATTTTTTATTAAATTGCGGTCAGTAGAGGTATTTTTATTTTTAATTAAAAACGCGTCAATTCCGACAGTGCCATAAGGGCCTGGATATTTTAGTCAAAACGTTACGATTCAATTTCTCCACTCATAGACGTCAAATCCCTTCAAAACTACTGATCACTCAAAGGCCGAATTTCGAACTGATCTGACAAATTTCAATCGATTTCTGATTAGTTAACCCTCAAGCCAGTACAAACTTGAAGAATGTTGCTGATCATAACTAGAATCAACTACGGAATGTTATAATGAAAGCTTGGATTGATGTGTGGTGTTGAGGAAGGGTTAAAAGGGTATTAATATTGCATTGCTCGATCTGAACATGAGTGAATGTGTCAGCAGAGCACGAGGCAGGCGAATTTGACGGTAATTCAATTATTCTATATATTATTACGGTTTGTATTATAGATTGGTGTCAATTTTGTGGTGGCCTTTTGTCACACAGTCTTCCCCCTTGCAGATACCGCGAATACATGCGCTACCTGCTTTGCACAGCAAACTCAGAGGTAATGGGTAAACGCGCGGTCGTTGTGGCCATTCGATTGGCGCATGGTTCGGTGATTCAATTGTTTCTCGTGATGCATCACGATACGCGGCGCGGACCAACCGTGCGTACACCCATTCTATTGTGATACTGCAATCAAACAAAAAGTTCGTAACAAAGAACCAAAAAAAAAAAAACCATACCTGGTTTTTACCCTTGAGCACAAGGACATTGGTCACGCGGCCAAATGGAATTCCAAGATGAATGATTTCCGATTCTGTCACGTCGCTGGCGATGTTTCTTATGTGAATCACTCGCGATGGCTTGCCACTGTGACTCTTATCCAATTTAGCCTGTGGAAAAACAAAAGTTTATCATTATTAAAATTCAATTTTACACGATTTAAATAGAGGAACGGAAAAATATAGTTTTGACGAAAGAAAAAAAAAACACATTTATGCAAATACATTTTTTTAAAGCGTATATTTCAATCGACTTCTGTTGCCAGAGGGGAAGTTTTCAATCACGGCTCAATCTAGTCGACTCTCCCCTTTTTGCATCGCCGTCGAGAACTTGTTCCTCTATGTATCGTAATATATATATATATATTTTTTTGCCTCCTTTTTTCTAGAGGCATAGCCCTCAAGGATATAATAGTCTTGAAATATAGTTTTTCTCTTGTTTTCCAGCGGTAAATTTCCCAACGTCGACGACGAGGCATCGCAACAACTTTTAATCTCACGAGAACGTGTAAACTGACGTCAGAAAAAAATCAGATAAGCATTGTTTTTGTTGGTGCCTTTTTTTTTTTGTTGTTGTATTGATTTGAGTTAGTTGGATATCTTGATGGGATGGAGGGTCGAGTAATTTTCCGAGCACTTGGGTGATGGTCCACGCCCATCTCTAGATAAACCGTGATATAAAAAGTTTGTCCTTTGCTCCTTTGTGGACACTGTCAAGCTCAACAGGTCGTTCTCACTTTCCTGATTACTTTTACCTCCGCACATCTTTTTCATGCATTAAATTAATCAGAAAAATATATGCCTGTATAATCCAAGTTAAGTAGAGTACCTTTGCGTGTCTAATATATTTCCATTCATTTTAGATACTAAAATTTAGTCATTTAATCACGAATTTTGACACTCTTACCCTTCGTACTAATCATTCTTATGCCTTCTTTGTTAGCATATCATTAAGATAGTGTTTTTAGTGGCTTGACATGTGTCTAGAAAATATGGTAAATTTTTTTTTACACGACTCTTATGAATTATTTTAAGTGCTTTTAAAATTTTAAGTTTTGAGTTAACAACTGTAATCAAGAATATTCAACCATTAAATCGTATTTTCCACTTTTCTAACATGATCAACTTCAAAAGGCAACTAACTTTTTTTTTTTTTCGATAAGTTGAAGACTAGATATTTAAAGAGAAAAAAGTTATTTTGAATTTTTAAACGTGGAAGTTTATTTCTAACAAAAAATTATTTTGAAAATTTATGAAATAAATTTTTTAGTTGGATTTTGAAATTTTGTTTTTAGTATTTTTGATTTAATTACGTTTTAATGGCTGTTGAAACTGGGAAAAAAATATTTAGTTAATCTAAATCGCGTTTATCATAAAGAGGGTTATTTTTTCGTTAATAAATCAATAACTCAGTAAAAAAGCAAAATTATGAAAAAAGTTACTAAAGTTAAATGATAGAAAATTAAATTTCCTATAAAAAATGTAGAATACATTTTTTTAATATTTCAATTTGTTTTCAAGATATTTTGAAAAATCGAAATTTTTAAAAAAACAAACTAAAAATTTCTTAAAAACTGTTAGAGATGGAAAAAATTTTACTAAATATTTTTTGTAGGAAATTTAATTCTCTATCATTTATTCGGAATAAATTTTTTTAGTATCTAGCATATTTATCGAGTTATCAACAAAAAACTACGAAAACCTTGCACGGAAATTGCAAAAATTTTCATTAGATTAGCCTTAAGAGGATTTTGCTGGAGAAAAAACATTTTTTTTTCATCTCAAATAAACATTAAAAAACTTGTTTCAAATACGTTAATATGAATAATACTCAATAGTTATCAAATTGAAGATTATTTGAACACGTGTTGCTATGCAGATTTTTTTTTTTTTTTTTTTACGATATTTCTGTTTGATTAATCTGATAAATAGGGAGAATTTTTTAGATAGTTTTTTCACACGTTACTCGCTGAAATAGCAATCAGTCCTATCGACTCTTCTCGTCCTACTGTCACGGGTCACGCACACACGTGGAATGAACCCTTTTCATCCGCGTGCCGATAATTGCTCATAATAGAGGCAATTCGTGGAAAATCGATTACGGGAGATGGCCGAGCAATCGACAAATACATGTTTGAATGAATCTACATTTCTATTTCACCATTAATGCTTCGTTCTCACTTTTACATTTTTTTTTATTGTAAAAAATCTCTCTCTAACATTTTTTATAAAACTTTTTTGTTTGTTTTTTTTTTTTTTTTACAACCATTAATTTACATTGATATTTCCGTTATCAATATTTCTCCGCCGAGTTTTCATTTGATGCTATTATTATTATTTTTTTTTTTTTTCATTACGCGTAAATAAACTCGGTATAAAATTTTTTTTAGAATTTATTTATTATTTTTTCGATGAAAAATATTTTTACCAGTTTGTCAAAAAATGCGCGAGTGATGAATCAATTTTCTGGCAGTAAACAATCAAAAGAACGGACCAGTAACGAAACGAGAACCATTCGGTTAATTGGTCGACATTGCCCCTCGGGGTCTGCGGCATTGTCAGAAATAAAATAAAAATGTATATGTGTGTCGCAACACACAAATATATATGCTTTCATAATATATACATGAAATATTCTATATATCTGTACGTATACGCAAATCAATATCGATATATTCCGCGATTCAACAAATATCTAGATGGTAGCTGTGCAGCAAATGCACTCAAAGTCCATATATACATATGGCAACGTGAAAATGCTCGCTTGCCGTGCATTCATTGTGGGCAAATAAAAAAAAGAAGAAAAAAAAATCATGTATTGAATTGAATAAACTAGCACAAAACATAATATAACACACAAGTTGCAAATTGCAAACGAATCAAGTGCACGTGAAATAGTCCAATGAATTAATAATAAACACAACGGTATCACCAATTTCAATATTAATTAACACAAATAATGAATTATTTGTCGAATCATTTCGCCAATTGCCAGGTATATAAATATATTTACACGTATATATATATTTTGATCTCGCATGATTGTATCATAATAAATTATTTGAGGAAAATATGCCTCAAGCACTTTTAATACTACGCAATTGATGAAATTACAGTTTAAACAAGCAAATAAGGTATAATATCATCAAATTTAATTAAGGCTAAGGATCAGTTGAAAATGGACATTTGACGTTGATAAATTGCAAAACAAAAAAAAATTGCCACATATTTTAGAATTTTTTAAGGTTTTTATTTTTATTTTTGTGCAAAATCTTGGTAAATAAGCAAGATATTGAAAAATATCATTCGAGTGAATTTATTGGGGGTTAAATTTCCTAAAAAAAATGTCAAATAAATTTTTTTGTATCTTTCTTAGTTTTTGAGAATTTTCAATTTTTCAAAATATCTCCAAAACCAGTCAAAATTCGAAAAAAAATTATTCTACATTTTTTTATAGGCAATGTAATTTTTAATTAATTAAGTTTAATAATAAATAATTAGAATATCGGTTTTTAAAGCTGTTTTCTGCAGATTGCACAATTTTTTCAGGATATCTTTTTATTTTCGGTGCGATAACTCGATAACCAAGTGAAATATTGAAAAAAATCATTCAAAAAAATTTATTGAGGATTAAATTTCCTACAAAAAATGTAAAATAAACTTTTTTATATCTCTCTGAGTTGAGATATTACTAATTTTTTTAAATTTTCGATTTTTCAAAATATCTCGAAAACCAGGCAAAATTTCAAAAAACTTTATTCCACATTTTTCATAGACAATTTAATTCTAAATTAATCAAGTCATATAATATTTTTCGCTATCTCACTCAGTTACTGAGTTATCAGCAAAAAACGAAAAACCAAAAAAAAAAAAATCACAGTAACAAATATCCAACTAATTAATTCATGAATTTTTTTATGGAAGGCTATAAAAAATGTGTATCAATTTAACTGAAATGTGACATGAGTGTTGAAACTTAAATTCCCCGAGGGATAAGTGGAAAATACATTTAGGACAAGCGCACATTTTTTGTTCAAGTTGAGCCAAATAGAAAGGTATAAAAATAGAAATTGATACCAGAGTGAACGTGTCATGAATTATCCGAGAACAGACTATTGACCGGATCCTCGAGACCATTGGGTCCATGTAGGATCAAGTAAACTGTCTCAAGTGTCCATGTAATATCCAGTTTTTCATCCTGGCTGTGCCATCAAGCATTTGGCCGCTTATACTCTCTTTATCCACGCGTTGTCGTTGGTGCGACCAACTATACCCCGTTGCTTCTGTTGGCTTCTCTCACACACTAGGGTGCCGCTTGAATTATCGGCAAAACGTCAATATGCATTACGGAGCTCGTCGTTCGCGTCCAGCCTCCATTGCAGCTCACTTTGGCACACGTGCATTGACCAGTGCTCCACTGTTCTACGTAATCCTTTGGTCATCGTTGATGTTCAAAGCATACTCCGGCGAAAAGAAGAAAAAAATACATCAACTTTATGCATTAAACCATTCGAGTCTTCTGATCATGACGGTGACAAGGTAATTTTTGAATACATGTAGTTTAATTTGTTGTAACTAGTTCATAAGTTTTTTTTCCTGACAATTTTTTTCTTTTTCTCAAAGACTTTGATGTAAAAATAAATTACAGAATTTTCCCAATGTGCTGCAGGGTACAGTGTGTGTATTTACGAGAAAAAGTCACCCCTTTATAACACAATTTTGTATATAAAAGGTATTTAAAAGTGCAAAACAAATAGAAAAAAAAAAAAAATAAACGTCAAAAGATCGAATTATTCTTTCTCTTAACTTTATAGCAGTGTACTGTAAAATAATTTTTCCAGTTATTTCATTGAACCCCCTTGGCAATTTCCTTTTGGACCGCAGTATAATTGTTGGATCTCATGCTTTTTTTTTCTATAGAAAAAAGTTTTTGTTTTCTGTTTCATGATTACAGTATTGTTAGAAATGTATATTTGCTATTTTTTGTTATTTTTTTTTTGCTTACCGTTGTATTTTACATTATATTCGTCTGGAAAACCATGAAACTTGCCTAATGCTCGACTTTTACTGCTGATGTAACAGCGATGAAACTTACTGAAACAGGCCATATAGTCTATGCGAAATATACATCAAGGTACAAAGATGGTCTAAGTGCTGCTTGATAAGAGGACTTGACTTGAAGCAACACACTTGAAAAGATCCGCAGAGCAAGCTACTGGAGATCAAGCCCTTTAAGTACCAACTATAAAACCTTTAACGGCTTGCAATCACCCTCAAAGCAAGCTACTGACCCTGAAATAGTCATCAGAAGCTATCCACACCCTCAAAACCCTCTATTATACCATGTAAATCGAATATGAATTATCTCCACAGTATCTAGAGTAGATTAACGGAAATAAAACGTTTTTTTGTTTTTCGAGTCTAGTTTCAAAAAAATTATAGTTTATCTAAGAACCAAAAAAAGCGTATCGCAAAAAAAAAATTCAGACCCTTTTACTTTTGCTGATATCTTGATAAGGATGCAAGTTAGACAAATCTTGCTAGAAACCTTTTTTGTAGCTAATAAAATTCTCTATAAAAACGGTCTATTGAGAAAATTGTGTATCTTCAATAGTTTTGAAGATATTATGATTTAAAGCAGCAAGAGAATTTTTTCCTATATACGCTTTTTAAGAGGTCTTTAAAAAAATTAGTTGGATACAACGAATTTTAAAATCTGCAAAAATGGTCATTATAAACAAAATAAAGAAATTGAATGCAACATTCTAATGCTTAAGGTCATAAAAGGTTATGCGAAAAAGGGGGAGGGGGAAAAAATTGTTTAAAATGACAGTTTGAGCGTTTTTTTTTCGATTAAAAATTTTTTGAGCCTCTAAAAATGTTTGGATCGGGCTGATTTTTTTACAAAGCTCTTAAAACATTGATAAACTATGATAGAAGATATTGAACTACTTTAGAGCCAGTGTCTAACCACTGTATCAAGATTTATCCGGACTTTCCAGTCAATCCAAGACCAGAGAGGGTCAATTAATCATGGCAGGCAAGTCGTGGATCACCTGCATCCAAAGCAAATGTGCCTGTGACATTAGCCGAGTTGGATATCTACACGTGAAAAGAGTAAAACGTGTCAGCCAGCTTGCAGTGTGCTTCATCAATAACCGTCCCATACGCTCATACATTACACACCTTTGCCATATGACAACCCTTCGTCCTTACACGCTTTTTTTCGTTATTTTTTCAGCCCTGAAAAAGGCTGTATCGCCGGGGACGTTTTTTCCAGCCTTCACCACACTACTGCTGCTACTGCCATATCACCTTGTGACATTATTCGTAATTGATTGAGCAACCTGTCAACTATTCAAAAGCATTCGCACACAGTATATGAGAGTTGCGATTTTTCAAATCATATCAACGCGCATTTGTATTACATTTTTCTCATCTCTTTTCTCATACTTTCGCTTCTTTAATAATACACGTATATATATCCTTGATGGTTTAACATTTTTGGGATTTTATATACGCCATGAAGAAGAGAGAGGAAGCTTCGGTATTTCCGGTAGCAATATCACTCGTATTCCGGGCATACGGATCATAAATCAACTGAACCGACCGTAACGCTAAATGGATAAAATTGACTGGCTCGTGGCGGAAGAGATGAAAAAAAAAAAAGTGCTCCCGATACGTCAAAACAGTATAACGTTATACGATAGTGTATTTTGTAATAAATCAAAAAATATATATTCCTTAAGGTTCACATTTTTTTACAGAGTTCTTGTGATGATACTATTAAACCAATACATTGTAAAAACAATGAAAACTTATGAAATGAAGAAAATAAAATAAAAAGAAACAATTGTCTTAAAGAGTGGGATGAATAGTTGATGGTTATATGAGTTGAGATTTTAAGTTTAGTGATAAAATCGAATTATAGCCTTTTGTGATTTAGGGTTTATGATGAAGAAGAATAGACAGGAAAATTCCGATAGCCGAGATTGAACTGATTGGATCATTTACATCGCTTTAATAATTGACTTGTCCTCGTCGATTAGTTTCAGGTGCTTCTTTTATTCATGAATACAAAATCGATTGATTATTATTGGCTTAAAGCTAGAAATTCGGTCGTAACCATGTCATGTGTTTTATTGAATCTTCTGACAGTGCTTGCCTTTGGTTACAACCCAATTTCATGAGGATATCATGGGTCTGTTATCAAACAAAAGGATTAAATGCGGCTTTGCAATTGAAAGATAAATTTACCGAGGATTTTAAATAGATGAATTAATTAACTGTATGTATAAATGTAAATTTGTGTCTCTAGTCAAGATTTCCATTTCGATTATACCGCCATTTTCAATAGATACCCTTTCTCCGCTTTCACATGACACTGCTCTATGTATCATAAAAGTAGCATCACGACTTTAAACGACGAAATTGATAGAATCCACCCAGAAGGACTTCAAAAGTGGCTTTTTTTTGCTGGTCTTGTCAATTCTTCCTTTACTCCAGCCAACGTTTCATTGTCGTCGTCAATGTTCAGTCGCCATTCTGCGCTAGCCACTTGGTATTCTCCATCGATGGTCACTAATCCAGATAATGGGACCGAGCACATATCCCTCAGACTCCAGTCGATTTTCTCCCTTTGCAACTCTCCATCATCGTTGGTAAGAGATGAACATCTAATCTCTTTGAATCTGGAAAACTCAACAAAGCCCATTCATCGGTAATCTGCTAGATGCTCTTTAATAATCCTCTATCAATCTTCCAGCGCATTGATTCCAACTGAATTTCACCTGGTCAGGCTAGATCAATCATATTTGCAAATTCATAAACAGCAGGGAAAAAAAAAACATGAAATCGTTTGCTAACCCCCAAATATATAGGGTTGATCTGATATGGCAAATGACACAGGGGTCCTTTTCATTGATCGTTGTTCAACTTTGGTTGCAACACCACGACCCCAAGGAATTAATGGATGACCCAGTCTGAAAGTTCGTGCAGAAACGATTTTTTCTTCATATGTGACTTGATGTCCAATAGAATCTTAATCCCAAGTCTCAAAGATTGATTATGCGAGGAATCAAAAGCTAAACAAAAAGTTAAGGGAAGGGGATCCTGCGACGACAGTTGGAAATGAAATATTTCTCCGGGTTTCGTATAGGTATATACGTCAGAGGTTCATCGATCGTCCGCCGAATGGCTGCTGCAAATGGTCCGTTTTTACAGCCATACGGGCATTACCTTGTAGATAAATTTCTCATTATGGTTATACCGATGGGACTCCTGTCGAATTGCAACGCGTTTATCTCCTCGCAAAATTCCAATGTTAAACAATGCATTGTGCGGTTAATGCATTTTCAACATTTATCTCATTTCTATATAAGTGCACATGGGCCCTTAAGTAGACAGTACAAAAGTTTTCTCAGTTCAAATATCAACTACAGAGTTCGTTTCGGTTTCAGTGGCTTCGTCGAACTTTCAAGTCTGGTCACGAAAAGTAATAGCCGCAAGGCAACACAGGTCCAACGATTCCCAAGTGCTCGTGTATCTGTCCCAATCCCAAGTCACGAGTGTGATAAACGATTTCGTTGACTTTCTTTTGCCCCACAAACACACACATGGTCTTAAAACAAAAATTCTTAATGTGTCAAAACGATCTAATAGTGGTTTTTTATACCTTTTTCGCATCATTGTTGTTGTCCGCAGCGTGATGTGGTTGAGGACTCATCGAGGCACCGTTGTTAACTGCACCACTTTGGGACAGGAGTTCATCGCTGCCTCTCTGAAGACAAAAAGAAAAAAGAACCTCATTAATTATCGTGAATTTATTTAAATGTCAAGTTTGATTAAGTGTTATAGAAGTCTCAGACGACAAATCCCCGAGTGTATTTTCCCAATGACGTGAGATTTTATAAACAAATCGTTTCCACACAATTCTCGAGTGAAAACTTTGAGAAAACTTGAGTAAAACAACCTGATGCTACTTGGGTATAAATTTATAATTCAAGAAAATTAGATGTGCAGGAACTTGGAAAAACGTTATCCTATTGCACCTAAGTAGGTTGCAGCAAGGGAATGGCAGATCAAAGGGATCCGAGGACCCAAGGATGTTGCGGGCGACAAAGAGCACCGAGTGAATAAGCAAACAGTATGACCGTTGAGCTTTATATAAGTATGTATTTCCAAACGCTATATGAAGAGAAACAGATAACAGACACGACAGATAGATCTACCCTGTGAATGTATTAGCATATGATGCTTGCTGTGAGATAAGAGCACAGAGGATATTCGCAATACAGCAAATCTCTTTCCTGCACAAACGATCGGACGTTTTTATTTTATTTTTTTTCCGCCGCCGCTGCAACATCAGAATCTTTGCAGCATGTTTTATGGTTTCTTAAACATGAAAAAGGGATAAAAGAGCGAAGAGGATTGATGTTCAGCGATGCATAGAACTGAATCTGTGGTTCAAGAGACGCGAATATCAATGAATATGTCCTTTGATTTGTTGATGAATTTCGGGGAAAAAGGGTAGGATTACTTTGGTGATTTACTTTGCTTCAATGTTTCTCTTTTATTTATTTTTTTAGATATCTTCCTGCAAAGCTTTGTCAAGCTAACTTTTCAGTTTTACACGCCTGACAAAACTCTCGACCAGGCTATATTCCCGAGCGGGATGTATACTCTCAGCCACGGTCCACGTTCACATCCAAGAAAGCAAGATGACTTCAAGCAAGAATAAAAAAACGACTTTATTATTATTATTTTTCTACACTACGACAACAAGGGACTTTATGATCCATAGATCCAGTTGAGAAATAAATAATACACGAGTGTGGCTGAATTCTTTTATATAGGGTAGAACGTCAAAACGTTGGATAATGGAAGAAAGGAAAAATGGACGATGGGCAGCCGCGCGAAAATACGCTTCTTCGACCAAAAGAACCACGACTAAAAGGCGAGATAGGGCTTGAAACCAATAGATACCACGAGGTCATCTTTCCCAGCTCAACCACAACGTCTACGTCAACCTGATGCACCGATAGCCAAGCCAGCTGAGCCCTGCCACGCCAACTTTACCACTTTCAAAGCTCTTTTTTTACTTATTAATGCATTGGTAGCCGGCTGTTAAACGAGCTGAAAATATTCCAGCCGCTCTGGCAGGTGATATCAAGCCCCCTGTCTATCCACAATGTGCTTTTGTCTTGCTTAATTCAAAACTAATTTAATTAAGCTCACCGTGAGAAGGCCAATCTCCATTTTTCCCCCTATATGCGTTATTAAAATCTCCATTTACATGTATCTGAAAAGTATTCAATTGTATAACCGTTGCCATTGTGCTTTTCCAACACTCTCTCGCAGCAATGAATGAAAATGGCAATCTGATTGAGATGAAAGAAACGGCGGGAAAGGAGATGAGAGAAAAAAAGTTTTTCGTGTGGTGATGTCTCTGGGAAAAGTTTTTAGGGTTTTAAAAAATTTTCTTTTTTTTATTTGCCAAGGGCAGACTTTACTCATTATCAGTATAAACAGTGACAGATTCTTACTGATGTTTTCAACAGTTTTCTTTCATCAGGTTTTTACACAACCATTATTTTTAATAGTCCCGAGACAAAGTTATGTAATTGCAGAGTCTAACTGAAGGGAAGACATTTACATCATAAACCTCAGTGTCTTTTGTTGAAGAACTCTCTGTACGTTTATCGTGAAAAGTTTTGTTCACCTGGTGAACGCACAAGTTTATATATTCTCCAACGACTCGTGTTGTGTCGTGGCGGGCTGCTTTGGATCCTTGAACACGGTTCTCTCGTTGTTGTTCTTCTGTCATTATTTTCTCATCTCTTGCGCCTCTTTAATGTCATCCGTTTTTTTATTTTATTTTATTTTTTTTTCTACGCCAACTCAAAACTTTGGATAAAGTTTTGCCAACTGAATTTTTCTATACGAAAGTATCGAGGATAGTTACAATGAGATTAATCTTTGCTTTAAAAGCACAGCGAGAAGTTGAAAATTATAAATAAGCGAAAGGAAAAATATATTTTACTGTTGTTATTATGAGGTAAGAATTCGATTTTAATTCTGACACAATTTTTAATAGAGGTTTTTTGACAGAAAAAAAAAAAAGTAAATAAAAGAGGGTGAAATTGTATACTGTGAGAGGGAAAAGAGTGAAAATGAAAAAACAGGGTTGAAATTTCGGGTTCAACGTTCCGAGTCTTTGCGCTCCAATTACTCGAACCTAGCTCTCACTGTACTTGCAGAATGTCAAATACGACGAAAATAAAAGCACAATCTTGATACTGTTAATGGATTTTTTATCCTTATACAAAAAAAAATCGTATCAAATGTAAAAAAAAAAAAAATCATTCCTTTTCTCAAGTCTAAAAAAAATATCTCGACTATAAAAAAAAATTTCTATTATTTTTAAACAATTAAAAACTAAATATTTTTATTCAGTGTGCAAAAAAAAAATTGACCTATGAATATACGAAAGAAAAAAAAAATTTTATTATCCAACTTGAAGTTTTGCTTGTTTGGTAGTTAAAAAAAATATTTTAAATTTTTTTTACGAGAGACGAAAAAAAAACAACCATAAATTAAAAAGTTTCAATATTAAATAACTGCTGTGAAAAGCTATAAAAAAAAATTAATATATATTTATTCCCTCGGGGAAATACACAAATTTTCCATTTCCCGGAATTTTATTCTGAAAAAAAACATACAAACAAATATTTATACTCAATATACCCATCGATTTCACTAAATTTTGTGACGAAAAAAAAGGAAAAAACGCGAGAAAAGCGCGCGCGTAGACACTCAACCCTGTTTACTATTATAAAATTCATCGACCTTGCTCTGCGTGTGCACGAAAGCGTAGGATCCGAAGCTTTCACATGGCGTATCGTCGTCTGCCAGTATCCCCCTGGCAATTCCAGCGTCGTGGAGTCAACACCACTCAACTTCATGAATTTCAAATTTTTCTAAACATCGTACAAGTGAGCGCGAACGATAGAGGCAACCATCAGCCGGCGGAAAAATGTGAGAGGAACATCGGCGAACGATAAAATAAAGCGAATGGGATAAGAAACAGGCTGAGACACTATAGGAGTAAAAAAGACACAGAGAAACCGCTCTTTTTTCTCCATAAACAAAAAAAAATCAGAAACATTAGAAGCTCGCGGTGATCCACCCTTATTGTACTGCAACGTTGGCCCAAGTACCCTCAAAATAGGGCCCTGAATTAGCTTTTTAAAACCGTAAAAAACCACGGTAAAATATTCCCAAAAATTTACTTTAACAGAAAAATTTTTCATTCAGTACGAAAAAAAATTATTTTCCGCACGATTGCCGTAAAAAATCTTTCGTTTTATCTCTAAAAAATAGCAAAACATGAAAATAACAAAATAATTCAATTATTTAGAAACAAAACAACCCGAAAAAAAGTTTTTTTTTTTTATTCAGTGCGAAAAAAGCCGATTTTCAGCCCTGTTGCCGTAAAAAAAATCTTTCGCGACCTGACTAAAAAAAAAGCAAAATACCTATTCTCAGACAAAAAATACGTAAAAAAATTTTTTTGTGAATTTTTTGTACCATTTTTAAAATTTTAAAAATTTTATAATTTTGCATTTTATTGACAGTCGGTATTACCGATTTATTTAAGCCTGTTTTTCAATCGAAATAATTTTTTTGTGATTTTATGAAGGCAATTTATTAAAAAATAAATTTCACTAATTAATAAGACTTATTAGTTTTAGGGCTGAAGGTAAAAGAGGTCGAAGTGAATTCTTGATGCAATTGGGAATAAGGTTCATGAAATTATTCAATTATTGTGTATCTCGTCTGTACTGGAGTAGGTAGGCCCTCTGCAATGCTGATTCAATAAATATGGTGTATATATACAGATATACGCACGCGTAAACACAATCTGCAGTTGGTTCAACAAGGTAATTTTCATTTGCGGCACTCGAGACTTGGGTTAATTAAGTTGACGAAAAAGGCTGGGTAAAATACGTGAAATTGAAAAACTTATATTTCTCGCCCTTATATATATGTGGGCGCGTTTGAAAATAAATATACATGCGATGTGGAACATCAAAGAAAATAGTGAGGAAAAATAAAAGGCGAACAATGAAATATTCGCCGGGCGAATTCGATCGATCAGTTGGAAAAGAAGAGAAAGAGCAGGACTCGTGATGTCGTCTGACGGTACACATTGGGTGCTGGTTGGTTAGCAGGGTAAACGTCATCGTGTTTAACCACTATTGCCCGCCCACCCTCTTTCACCCTTGCCTGTGTCCTTTGTATACATTATCCACGCGCCGCCTGATGCGCCAATGTCCCGCGTTGCTTATTCACGTATAAAGTATTTGTCCAATAATTTCATCTAGAAAGTTCACCGTAATTGCGTGCACTTGCGCCGGAAATACCTCGACTAATTCCCCGATTATTTCCGGAGGTAAAAAAAAATTTTATCCATCGAGTTTCGCAAATTCTTTTTTTCTTTTAAATTTAGTATTCAATATTTTTCAATTCAGGGAAAAAAAAAAACCATAATTTATTTTTTTATTCAATTGATAAAATGATTATCTTTTGAAAAAACACTGATACAATTATCAGACAACATTTTAAAATGTAAAAAAAAATTTGAATGAATGAATTTGCTTTAGTTTAACATTTTTTTTCCATTTGATAGAGATTTATTATTGGTTTTTTTTTTTTTTTCTATTTTTCAATAATGTCTCTCGAGAGATAAAAAAAAACGATAAAATCTTTTTTTATAACAAATGAAGATTATTTTTTGTGAATAGCTGATAAAATTTTATAAAAACTTGTTGAATCGACTGAAGCGTTTTATAGAAAAAAAAAAAAATTTTAATCACAAAACTCCAGCCATTTTGCATTTCATTTTTTTTTTTTTTTGACAGCGAAAATATTCAATATTCAACATTGGCGTGTTCTAACCAAAAAAAAAAAAAATTCTGCCATATCTTAAAAATGTTAAAAAAAATTTTTTTCCAACACTAGAAATTTTTAATATTTATAAGAAAATCACAAATCATTATTTAAGGTTGCATATATGTTACTTTAGTATAAACAAACTCGAAAAAATAATTCCGAATTTCCCTGATTAAATTTGATTCAAAATTTTGAGTTAATAAAAATTTTGACAGTGAAAAAAAAAATTTTTTTCCATCAGAAAAAAAAATTCAAAAATAAGCAATGATGCATCAACCACCCAATATACCTACAGAAAACGAAAAAAAAAAAAAAAAACACCTCACATCCCTCAAAACTAATTGGATAAAATTTTTTTTCCCTGCAGCCAGAGCAGCCACTAATTCCCTAATACTCGGGGATGCGTCACGTGATGCATCAGAGAGTGGCGTCGAGCGCGGGGACTGAGCAAAAATGTGTTTTGGGACACGCGGACGTTGAACGCTGAAAAAAAATGATCGCGAGAGTCGAGCGAGCGATGAAAGAGAACGTGATGTGAGAGCATAACCAACAACAGAAGAAAAACAAAGACGAGAGATGGCGAAGGGTGAGAAATAGAACGATATTTGGCAGGCGACTGGTTGAAATACGACGTGGATAATGGTTTTATCGGTGATTGCGAGGGGATGAAACGTGTTGGATAACTGATAGCACACTATAGAGTGCTGCTCTATCCATGTATAACTGAAACATGTGTATACAGGAGATTAAAAAAAAAGTAGCAGAGGTGAAAAAATATTTGTTGATGTTGTTAGCGCAATTTTTGATTGCTTCGCGATGCTTATAATTGATAAAGTTTGTTCAAACAGCGTGGGACAGTGGTCTCGAGCGAGGGAGAAGCACCAAGATACCGTGCACCTTCTTCTCGTGTGTGTAAAATGTATTTTCAAGGAGACTATACTCGTTGGATATGTTTATGTAGCTGTGTATATACAAACAAATATGTGATCACGTGTATATATTGAGTGCACGCGCGATTCAGAGCCTCTCGGCAGAGTCGCTACACGTCCGACGGTTATTTCCTCGAGTTTGCCGAGTAATCTTTGATAGATCGTCTTCAGAGTTTGTAAGCTCTGGCGTCGTCTCTTGCCAGATCCCCCCCTGGATTTCTAACGGATCTCTGTGGACACTTCTCGACGAGTCTCGAGTAGTTTTTCTGTTATGATGCTGTTTTATTTTATTAAAAAAAATACAAAATTGTGGGAAATATCGTAATAGAAGTTATACTTTCAAGTTATTATAAATAAAATATTGGAGTATTTTAGTTGGATTAGTTGAATGGTTTTTTAACTAAGAAGATTTATTAAAAATTGATGATATTTGATGGAGGATAAATATTTTTTTTTTTTTTCATCAAATTTTTTAAGAAGTACATATTCCTTGAAATTGTCGGATTTGTCGGGATTTTTTTTTTTTTTTTGTTTTTGTCGATAACTCGGTAAATAAAAAAAATGGTAAAAAATGTCATAAAAGCTAAAAGATAGGGAATTTTATTTCCTACAAAAAATGTAGAATTAATTTTTTTAATACATAGCTTTATTTTCGAGATATGATAAAAAATAAAAATTTCAAAAAAAAAAAAAAACAATCAAAAAAGATACGACAAAAATATATTCAACATTTTTTGTAGAAAATTTAATGCCTAATTATTTACCTCTCTTGGTATTTTTCATTTACTCGCTTATATATTGAGTTATCACTAAAAAACGAAAAAAAAAACCGCGAAAACCACAAAATATCTAAAGGAACCTCTTGAAAGATTTTTTTAATCTGAATCAAACAGATCCTCTTTTTGTACTTAAACGTATTACATAATTCTAAAAAATATGACAATTATTTCAAAATTTGTCTATATATTGAAAAAAATAACACATACATTGAATTTTCAAAATTTCTGCATAAATGGTGGAAAAATATTTTAATAAAAAAAAACGAAAAGCATAAAGAAATACCAATAGTACAAAACAATAATAATAATATTAACTGGCGTACAATGGGAAAAAATCCATTTAGACGAGAGTTAGAATACGCGAAGATTTATGATCATGAAAAACGGTGCATTATCGACGAGGCGGCGGCTGTGGAGGCGGCGTGGGGTTGAAATGAGAAGCATATGTACGTTATATGTATACGTTAGTCGAACAGAGCGAGAGGTAGAGGATCTACGAGTGCCGCGAGAGAAGTAAATCAAATTTAAAAATCCCAGGGCGCTCGAATGTGGCTGAGCCTGCTCACCAGTCAATTTTCCATGCATGTCATGTGTATGCGTGTGCCCCGGTGGCCCATCGTCGCCATTTACCCGCCTCTATACTCAAATAATTATTTTCATTCTGTCGCGCACTGTTTTTTTCATGCGATTAAAATCGACAGGATGCGGATTTCATCGTTGTTATAACGAAATATTCAGATTAGTATGTATACATAATAAAAAAAAAATTTGTGCTTGTTTTGGCTAAGAAATGCTCATCCATCAATTCATCCATCAATTAATGTCACTTTTTAAATTATACTCTAATATATATGCATATAAGAGCACAATTGTGTTTGTATCCACCGTTCTTAATGGAATTTTTTGATAAAAAAATTTTCTTTCCACCGAATTTGATATTTTTTCCCTCCCTCTTCTCATGATTCATCATCATCAAAAGTGTCTTTTAAAAGGTCACTATGAGCTTCCTTGGGAAAAATTGTTTACACACGGAAAAGTGATACTCCGGTGTTTTACGTTATATGATACTTCATAGACATCATTTGACGTTTTTTTTTTAAACTTAGTTATCCTATCGACTCAATTTCAGACGCCCTCAGTGTCCATTTTCAGAAAAAAAATTTTTATACGAAAAAAATTACACGTAAAATTCTTTGGTCACATTATATACCTAAATTTTATTTACAGCTTAAAAAACTGTAAAAAAAAAAATTGTTTTGCTATTATAAATGCTTTGTACACATGTTTTACAGAGTATAAAAAATTTTAAGAACTTTTTTTTTATTCAGAATTTAAATAAATGAGGAAAAAATTTTTTTTCGTGATTGTAAAATTTTTTAAATTAGGAAATGTGAAAAAAAAAATGTAATTTTTCGATAATGGAGTTATTAAAAAAAAAAAAAAAAACATTTTGTATAGATAACCGTGAGGATATACAATAAGTAAGGGGTTATTTGGTGTGAAATTTCACGACACCCGATACTCACGGCCTCGCGACGCCACCCCATCGTCGTCTACTCATCCAATATTTACTCGACTCGGCCCATTGAATATTCCCTCGCAGTGCATTCCGCGTACACACCAGTAATACTCGCCTTGCTCGGCACTGTTCGAGTGTTGGTGCGCGCCACCCCTATGATGCGCGCAGGGCGACAAGACTGCCACGAATATATTCCATCAGCTGGGTGGCTTTACAACAAATAGATGTGCAAACGCAAAAAAAAAAGTCAATTTCGTATCAATTGACATTTTTAAAAATCAATCAAAAAAAAATTACAAATGATACCTACACAAACAAAAAACGTAAAAAACGTTGAAAAAAAAATTTTTTCTCTGCAAAAATGAAAAAAATTGTATCTTCTCTTACCTCCTCCTCCCCCTGCCCCATGTAGGGTTGCCCTATATTATGCAGCCACCACCCCTTTTGAATTATTGAATTGTACGAAACACGAATAAAAGCTTTTTTATTTTTTATTTTAGTTTTTTTTTTGTTTACAGGTGATATAGTATTTTTAAAAAAAGAATTGGACTAATTGAAGTCGGACAATGCCAGTTAATTAGAACGACAGTGAATGTTTAAAGCGAGAAAAAAATAAATATATTGTATGAAAGGCTTTTTGAGATGAAGAATTTATAAAAGAGATGCTGTTTAATTTCCCATTGGACATTATAGATGGTTTAATTTAAACTTTACAAAGATTCCTCGTCACTTAATACCAACTTGCTCCTTTTTTAATTTATAGTAATCAATATTTTCGTGATAATTAGTTGCTCAGAATAGTCGAATTCATGAAAATATAATGCGAAAATTCAATTATGAATTTTATTATCGCGATAAAATTGGAGAAAAAAAATTTTTTTAAGAAGAAAATTCATGTCATTATGATTTTATGTGTTTGAATATATAAGTAGATGTTCTAAAAAAAAAATTTGCAGTGATAAAGAGACACGTGTTGGTCGATAAAGTAGAAAAACGCGGGAAATAGACTGACTGATGTGTTGAAAATTGAAGTATATATGTTTATTTTGTCTGTACGCAATCATTTTAACGCCCATTTATGTGAGAAATAAATTATTATCCAGAATCTGAGTATATTATTGGCACGCAAATTCAATACCCAGCTATTGTCTAAATAAACGTCTAGGTGTATTCACAAAGTTAAATTTGGTAAGTTTCAGATCTCGCGATACAGTTACAATTGTGTTTCTCTTATTCTCTCGCTCTGCTCTGCGTTTTCTCATGCATATAGTTTGTGCCAAAACCAATATTGACATATAAAATCTGATATCACAAAAAAAAACTTAATAAAAAATCAATAAACACTAAATTTTCTCAGTATTTTACATTCAAAAAGCGATTTTTAGTCATTTTTTAATGATATCTACGTTAATAATCGAGATATCGCAAAATTTCATAAAAAGTAAATAAATCAAAATTTAATTTACTACAAAAAATGTTAAATAAAATTTTTTTGTATCTTTACTACTCTTTGAGATTTTAACATTTTTTTGAAATTTATATTTTTCGCAAATATCTCAAAAATGAAACAAATTATCAAAAAAGTGTACTCTACATTTTTTATAGAAAAAAAGATTTACAATTATTTAATCCTCTTAACATTTTTCGTTATTACGCATATTTACCGAGATATATTCGAAAAAACAAAAAAAAAAAATAAATATATCAAAAGTACGTAATTCCCAAAAGATATTTTTTTTCTTTGTATTAAGCATCAAGAAAATATTGTTTAAGTATTTTTTCTTAATTTAGATTAAAAAAAATTATCATCAGTCCTTTTTTCGGGCAACAGTAATGGCGAAATTTGCAAAATTTACGTCTAAAAAAAAATTTTTTTTTTAATACCTGTCACTTAACTAGCTGAAAAAAACAATTTTCTATAAAAAAATAATATAATATCAATATATCATTACGAAAAAAACTCATTATCTTTAATGGTTTCAAGTAGAAATATTAAAAAAAAAACTATTCAGTTGATAATTATCGTGAAAATAATTGCTAGACAAGCATATGACAAGAAATTTCTTTGAAAAAAGAGGGAAAACAATTTTTCAACCCTTCCGCACACTAGGTTCATAGGTATAAATTCTTCGCAGTCTAATGAGATACTCGTGAGAGTGTCATGAGATTCTGGGATGACACTTGGGCATCCAACTTACGCACTTTATACACCCTTGATCTCAGTTAAATCTACACCTCATCGCTCCAATGTGGATTACTGTGTGTTTAGGCTTTGAATTTCCATTTGAAGGAGAAAAATCCACCCCTGAGCATGATTAATGATGAATTAATAATATTGCTTCACGCGATACTTCATTATTATATTCATGAGTATGTTTTTTTTTCCACTTTTTCATATCTAAAAATATAAAGACTGCAATTTAACTTGATCTCCTCATTTTCCTTTGTTCAATGGGGGTTTTTTTTTCACTCATCGACCACTATACACCATCCCCCATTGATATATATACGCCAACTGATCCTCTGTACCAAGAATCGGCCGGCTTATGTTCGTCTTATATATATTTACCGGGGATGCGGTATCCTTTAATAAAGGAACGAGGATAAAAACCAATTTTCCAATCTCCTCAGCCGTCGACTTGAACGAATTTATATCATCATATATTTATAGATACCCTTATTTTGTCTTTTTAGCGAAATATTATTTTTATATTTATCCAACGCACACGCATGAGATCAGAATTTGTTTTATAGACTATAAAATAATTTTATTTTTTCCGCAATTAAACGCGATAAAACGCAAGATTTATGAGTTATATCTCAACAAGCGTGTATGGAAAATACTATAAAATTTTATTGAATCATCTTTAGACTTCTGGAAAATTAAATTTTAGACAGACAACAGCCCTTTAGTTTTTTTTTTTTTTTTTATTAGTAAAATATTATTTATCTTTTATTATCGCTGACGTATACTCTATAAAATATATATTTTCAACTACTTCAATTAGTTTTTTTAACATTTAATAAAATTTCTATTTTTTCAGTGCAAAATCCATGAATTTTCGATGTAAATTTTTTTTTGCATATTACAAATGTAAATGTATTTCAAAAACTGTTGGAGCTGTAAAATTTTTCAAAAGGAGTATTTTTTAGTTTTTTAAATTCCCTACAAAAAAGGTTCTATAAAATAAATCTCTATCTCTGATCGTTTTTGAGATATTAGTAATATAAAAAATTTATTTTATAAATTTATCAAGTTTTCCAATTTTTAAGCATGAAAAATCGATTTTAAATTGAAATTAAGACATTAAATAATTATTTATTTGAAAAAAAAAAAAGGTTTTTGAATGAATTTTTTTATTTTTTATTCATCGATTAGTACTTTATTTAGTCGGCTATTCTGATTTTTATCCGGCTTTTATTTTTAAACAAGATTCTCATTTTTTTCCAACGTGATTATCGGATCATTTACTCTCTCTCGAGTGCCAACAGTTGGCAATTAACCTCAGCTTCGCCATTAGCAGGTCATTAAAAAAAAAACCAAGGAGGCTAACATTCGCAGGACTAATACTAGACAGGGAAAGCAGAGTATAGCATGGCGAGAGGAGAGTAAAAGGGTGAGTAACGAAACGAAGTAAAGAAAAAAAAAATTTGTAATAATCCTCTAACGTTTCTTTTTCAGCGCAAACCGACGTTCTTTCTTCCACCGCGGTGAAACGACGAGATTTATATCACGAGTTTCCTCTCGCACCTGCGCTGCTTTGGCGGCCACACGTAAACACGGCTTTGTGTGTGGTCATACGTGGTCATAGAGAAATATAAGAACATATATATAATTCTGCTGACGCTGATTCACCGTATTGTCCTCACGTACTTGCATTCTCAACCCCCATGCCCATTTTTTTGTGTTTCCCGGCTAACTGTATCCGGTATCAGCCAATTCAATTGGAAAAAACGACACTCATGATATTAATAATCCACATAAATACCACCCAATCTAATAATAAATTTTCAAACAATCCATTTTTTCAATTAAAATCATATTATAAAATAAAAAATTAATATTTTGTAATATTTCTTGCTTAAAATATTCCTTAACGCTAATTAAACACGAAATTGACATAATATCGAAATATATCGAAAAGTATCGAATGCGATATTTTGCGATATTTGCTGTTTAAATGCTTTAGAAGTTGAATTTTCATCGAAATAAGTATAATATTACAATATATCGAAATATATCGAAAAGTATCGATTGCGATATTTTGCGATATTTATTGTTTAAACGTTTTAGAAGGTGATTTTTCATTGAAATAAGTATAATATCGTGATATATCGAAATATATCGATTGCAATCTTTTGCGATTATTTTTACGAGAAAAAAAATTTTTTTTTTCATGATGGAACAGAATTTTTGAATGAAATTTTAAATAATTAAAATCGCGTTGTTGAAAAAAAAAATGGACAAGACAGTGAAAAAAAAATTAAGTGAAAAAAAAAAACTGGGATAGTTAAAAATTGAGGCTTTTATAAATTAGCACGAGGAAGCCCGAGAAAATGAGACAAAACCTCGGGCGTCTGGCAGCGATATTAATGTCTCTTTCAAGTTTCCATTTTCCCTGAGCTTATGTGTCGATATATGCGTTGAAAACAATGCAAAATCGAAGCAATGGTAGTAGTACAGAGAAGCCGAGCGGCGCGTGGCCTCATTTTCCCGAGTTGCATCGCTGCATTATGCCGACGACGAGAAACAACACTAGGCAACGAGTACGACCGGACGCCGAGACTGTACTGCCATCGGTCGCTTATCTTTTTGGGACACTTCTAGTACACTATTACACACGTTGTATTAATGTCTCTGCCACGACAATGCCCATTTTCATTCACGTCGATTCACGCCTGTTCTATATACACTGCACAACTATTTACTATTGGAATTTTTCACCCCATTATTTATAACCCCAAATTCATTACCATATCAGATATGTCCCTATAATTATTAAAACTATAAATAAAAATTTTATAATAACAAAATCAAGCGTTAAAATAAATTTTAAACAAACGGCATCATCTTTTTTTTTTTAAATATCTCAAAAACAATTTGATTTAAGCGATTTTTACAAGAATACTTTTTTATAGAGAAGAAAATTCCCTACAAAAAAGGTTATATAGAAAAATTTCATAGAGCTAGTGATTTTCAAGATATTTGAAGAAAAAAAAAATTATTAAGTATTGCATAAAATTACTTGTTTAGAAAAATTCGAATATTTTTCTTTTTAATTTAAAAAAAAGTAGGATGTATTGTATGAAAGATGTTTTTTATGTTGAAAACGTTTATTTTAAAAATATTGACGATGATTATTATATTCAGAAAATATTAGTTTTTCACTCACATTTTGAAGATAAAATATTAGTAGTCTGATCAGTGACTTGATCAGCTTTTACACTGTATCTTCACTAAATACATGCAATAATAACAGCGATAATAACGGCGCTGCACGAGACGCCCTGAGCACAGAAAGCCCCAAGTATTGAATTTACGCGTTAAGTTTGCGAGGAAGGAAACAAATCGTTTATCATGCCCGGCTAATAGATAACACGGTTACGTGTTAGGCGGGGCTCTAGGTGTGTGAACACGTTGGCTTGCTTTATCTCGCGCCTCAAATCGTCGTTGATGCACACACAGCAACTTTGCACCTTTACAAATTGTGTGAGTTCATGCAAATATTTTTAATAAAACTTTTTTCAACAAAAAAAAATTTTTTTTCCCCATTCAACCTGAATAATTACTCGGCATGTATAGTGACTCTCATCAGAAGAAAAAAATTTTTATCAATAAAAAAAATTTTATAGGAAAAAACCATTTTTTTTACTTTTTTAAAAAAAAGATGACGGATAAAAAAAATTTTTTTAATTTATTCTTGTTTTGAAAAAATTTTGATTTTCGAGATTATCTTTAAGAAAAAAAAAATTTTTCCTGACTTGAAAAAATTTTCAAAAATTTCGAAACTTCGATTTTCGAGCTTTTTTTTTTTTTTCATTTTTTCAATTGAGACTCAAAATTTTGACCAAGTTGAAAATAAAAAAAGATTTTTTACATTGTCCAAAAAACAAGATGGCGTGTAAACAATTTTTTCTCGACTTGACAAAATTATAAAAAAAGCCAAAATTTCGATTTTCGAGTTTAATTTAATTTTTCGAATTGAGATTGTATTAACAAAATAATAATAATAATGTTCTAGACAAAATTTCGACTTTTAAGCTTAAAAAAAAAATTTTTTTTCGAGACATTTTTAGGAAACTCTGTTAGAGTTGATTTTAGGTCAATCTTGAGAATTATTTTTTTATAGTTAGGATGAATATATCTGTATATAAATCCATCAGATATCGCTTGACGCTCAAATCGATCTCCTCACGGATAACCCCTAAATTCGTTCGCTGAGAATCTCTCGTAATCCTCGGAGCTTTGCTGAGTTTATCGGTAAAACGAATTTATTACGCGCCTCTTGCCTCGACACGACAACGAGAAGAGCGGGGGGAGTGAAGGAAAAAAAAAGAAGAAAAAAACGACAAGACGAACTCTTCCGAGTTCCATCGCCGGAAATACGTCACGGAGAATAACGTAATCGAATTGCGGTCGAAATCGAGTCACCTCCACTTGGCGTGTGAGACTCGTGGCGCGAGAGAGTAATATAAGACCGACTTGTACACGTAAAGCTGGGATTTTTCACGCACCACCTACTCCTCTATATGTACAGACCGTGTGTCTACTCCTCGCCGACTACTTATTCTCACTTCTCATTCACTTTCACGTCACCTTTGTCGTGTACCTACTCTGCAATGATGGGAAATTTCCATTTCCAATGGAAACCCGATGAATTTTACACGGCGAATAGAAAAATCCTCGCTGCAAAAAAAAAGCAGGAAAAATACCGGGGGAGAAAAAATCTCTGAGCTTATAAATGTCATGGAATACAAAGGGTTTAAAAATAAATATTCTCGTTTTTCTGCTTCAGTTGTAATTAATTAAATACTTCATTGCATTATTCTCGAGCTTTATACTATCCAGGAAAAGTATGTTTAATTAATTAAAATTCCATATTGTTAAATAAATACACACAGTATGTTAGAAATTTTTTTCTAAAAATTAATTACAAAATTCCATCAAAAATTGATAGAACTTTTTTTTTTCTCATTAATAAATAAAAAAAATATGACGTATTTGTAATTTTAATTAAAAATATTTCAATTACAGTTGTAGTGACGTAAGGTCAAAATACCTAAAAATTAATGAAAATTTGCACAAAAATTCTTTTAATAAGGAATTTAGATTAACTGTGTAGAATTTCTGGATTTTTTTGCTTATAGTTCTTTAGGAAAAATAAATTTTTCAAGTTGAGAAAAAATGTATGGGCCCTTATATTCGGTATAATCTAAAAATTGGTGCTTTAAATTATGAAAAAAAAATACTTCCAGCACCTGAATGTTGATAAAAAAAACGATTTTGTTGTATTTTTATCGATAATAGAGCAGTAAAGAAAATTTTGCGACATCTGCGGCGTTTAAACGCGAGATATTTTAATCAAAAGTGATGAAAATGTATCAAACTACAATGGAAAAAATTACGATAAAAAAAATTACCCATAAATGCTTAAAAAAAAAAAAAAAAAAAAAACATTTTTCGAACGAAAATAAAACAAAAAAAAATTCGAAATTTTGATATTTTTTTTTAATTTTAACAAAATTTTTCATTGAAAAAATTTTTTTGAATTGTTTTATTAGTTAAAAATTTTTTATTTTAACATTTTTCTGAGAAAAAAAAAAGTTTGACGGTAAAATAAAATTTTTAAATTTATTCTAGGTAATTTGATAGATGAAAAAAAAAATGAGATTGAGTTTTTTTTTTAATTCCTCGGGGGTATGTATAGTAATGGAGATATCACGTGACACGATAATCGTGACTTTAATCATTGACGAAATCGATCGTACCGGTTAATTTGGCAGACTGTGCAGGAGTCTCTCGGAAATTCGCTCGATTAGTTGGGAATTCATGAGAGAGCCTAGTCGTCCCCCTTTCTCACCCCTCTGCGACTCCCGAGGGTGCACTCGAAAGTGCATACCGATCACCTAATAGGCCCGTACAACGAATATTCAGTTGGCGAACTCGCGCCAAAACTCGCTCAGCGTTTCTTGCGCTTCGCTTCACAGCAGTCGCCGTCGTCGCGTCCACATAGCGCCGTCAGTAAACTTTCAAGATACAATATAGCATGTATACATTAATAACATACACCGAGTTTCAACGAAAAATACTCCAAGCCCAACAAAACAGTTTTTCCTGCTCGAACGAAAAAATAATTTTTTTTTCTCTCTTACCAAACAGCTACCATTTTATTTATTCATCGCGGCCACAGCGAGTGTATAGCCAAGTTGATTTAAGAAGAAACTCACCTGAAACAGGAAAAAAAAAAATCATATATTAATATTTACTTATTCAAAAACTTCCAGCTTTATTTTCAAACAATAATAAAAATGTTTTCAAGAAATTCCATGAGGGAGAAAAAATTTTTTTTTTCAACGTCAATATCTCGAAAACTCGCAGACTTGAGAAATTTTTATATCCAAGCTTTTTTGTAGAAAATTTCATCAACTACAAAAAATATCTGAAGCAAAAATTTTACAAGTCTAATAGTTTTCAAGTTATTTACTAAATAAATAAAACATCAATTTTTTTCATTTTAAGAAAATATCCGAAGTTGAATATTTTTTTTAACCATCAATATCTCAAAAACCGTTTGAATCACAAAATTTTTACTAAATACCTTTTTTATACAGAATTTTATAAGCTACAAAAAATCTTATAACTAAAAATTTTGTAAGTCTAATAGTTCTCAAGATATTTGCAAATAAATGAAAAAAAAAAAAACGAGTTTTTACAATTTTTATTTCTTGAAATGTCTACAAAAAATTATATAATTATTTTAATTAAAAATAATTGTTATAAAATTTATTTAGAATGTTTTTTAGGGCATAAAAAATGTGTATTTCATTTTTTCCTATCCACAGGGCAATATATAATGCACTATATTCTCGAGACTGTCGACAAAAGAGTCTCGGAATATTAGCAGACACGTAGCAGCTATTAGACAAGATGGTTTGGTCGATTGCAGACTGAGATAGAGTAGAATTTAAAGGCCGGCTGAGTGGGCATGTTCCAATGTGTCGCCTTCCAAATATTAATACTACAATTAACCTCAGCAGATGTAACTGCACTTTATAACTTGCGCAACACTCGCCACCAGAATCATCACGAAAAGCGAAGAAAGCCGCACTTTCGTGTGACAATAAAAAAAGAAAAACAATGTTTATACAGTACAGAACTTGTCGCACACATATTTCTAAAAGATTTTTCCATTCTTCCGCAACACACACGTCTCATCTTTTTCCTCAAATCTTCCTCACTTTTTTTTTTTGCCCTATTCCACCCCCACGGGAACTCGTTTAGCGCGCAGTCCGGGCATAAACGCGACGACGAGAAAAAGGATCGACGTACTCGCGAGTTTCTCAGCGCCATACAAAGGCGAGAAACAAAATATGTATAATGCGTGAAAAACGAGTGAACGTGTTTTTGTTCAAACAACTGAGGCAAAAAAAAAAAAACGAAAAAGATTTTTAAAAACTGTAAAAAAATTTCAGACGAATTTTTTTTTATATCATTATAAATATTTTTTACAATTAATTTAGCTATTAAAAAATAATTTTACAATTTTTTTCATTCAATAAAATAATTATTTATCCAATAAATTTATCGATTTGCCAAAGCAGAAAATTTATACTGGACAGCACCAGCTGTGTATTAGTTTCCTGTCGTGTTTCAAGTGCCTAGTGTGCTTTTTCTTAAGCTAATGTCCCAGGACTAGATCCAGAAGAAGCCTTAACTGGGTTTGAACCAGATGTACTAGCCAATTCCCAAGGTATCGACTCAATAATTAGGATAGAAAAATTATTTCTACACTACATTTTCAATTTTATTACGGATTTATAATTAATTTCCGGTTTTATAATTAAAATTTTAAATTTTTAGATCATTAATAGGTTAGTTTGAGAAATTAATAGCAAAATTTCACCAGACCAATAAAAAAGCGAGTTAAAAACGTGGTATTAAAAAAAAAACTTCTTGGACGAAGATTTTAAGAATTTTTTTTTTTTTTTTTCTGTTTGCTGCGCTGTTAGGTCTAGGCTAAGTGTGTCACCGAGACCCAATTTACAGTACTGCAATTTAATCTGCGAGAAATGGGTATTCCAGTCGGCCATTGAGGGCTGACATTTATCCCCATCCTCTGTAGCAAGGAATGACCCGAATTGGAATAAAACGAAGGACCGGAGATTCCAGGTGTTTAGGAACGGAAAAGGATGAGAGCAGCCCACCCCAGCCATTCCAGCAGGTACTGAGTTACACTCCCGAGGTTTTCTCGCATCTGCCTCCACCAGGAGTCCACTGCCGTGGCCCCCAGCATCGACAGACGCGGGTTTTCGCTGGCGACGATCATCGCCAGCACGGCATCTCACACGGCTAGCGTGGCAATTCTGCCGCCCGGTTTCCCTGAGAGGTTTCCGGCGGCCGTTGGGCAAGTGCCACCTTGTCTGGTGGTTTAGATCGCTCGAAAAACCGTGCCCGTCTCAATCCAAAGTGCGGATTCATCGCGCAGCCCCTGAGACCGTCCAGAGACTCCTTATCGACGCCCAGGACCAGGTGAACGGTTTTGTCGACGACCCTGCGGTCCCAAATGCGCCAGAGATGCGTCTTGAGCGTTGGATTTTGCCGGCCGAGTCGCTGGAGGATGGTGGCGTTGTCTGGAGTGCCCTGAAGGATCGCTGCTATTCGCGTGAGACTCGGTAGCTTGCCCGTACTGCTGTCCAGGACGTGGAAGGTCACTCCGTCGATGGCTCCCATGTTGGGGATGTTCTCCTTCAGCCATTTGCTAGACACTTCATCGCGGCAGGTGATCCACAGGATTCCCTGCTCCACTCGGCGTCCGTGGAACCGTGGCAGCGCCGTGTCTCGCGGAACCGCGTCCAACAGGTTGGTAATGGCTTCTTCGACCATGTCGGCCATGTCCGGGGTGATGAGTGTCTGTGGATAATCGGTGGGAGTGATTGCCACCTTATTCCGCGCACTTCGCGGACTATTTGGAGCATCCGCTGCTGGCGCATCTGTCCTGCTCTTCTTGTTTTCCGGTGCAGGCGACTCGGAAAGTGGACTTTCCGGCTCTCTCGATCGTTTCTGACTGACCGGCGATGCTGGAGCTTGTGGCGGACTCTTCTGAGTGATCGTGACAATCGGTGGAGTGATTACACCGCAGTTGGGCGGTTGTGGCGCCTTGCTGAGCTCCGTTGCAGTCAGCTTTGCCCTCTTCAGTCTTCTCCGCGCGGCTCCGGAAAGTCGCGCCTTTTTCGACCCTCCCGGCGGTTGGCCGTTGGCATTCTGCTTGTCAGCGTTGGAGGATTGTGACAGATCCTCTGGCATCGCCTGATTCCCGCTCGTCGTCAGGTCCATCGGATTCCTCTGCAGGTTTCCAGTAGTGTTGGTGTTTGAGTTTAAGTTTGTTTCGTTTGCATTCATTGTTGTTCCCACGAGTATGCAGGTAAATAACGGTCCATCTCCGCAGAGCCTGCTTGCAGAGACAAGGCTAGATACAATGGGGTGGCGCCTGGTACCCCAAGGGCATCGTTTGAGACACTGTAACCCCAGTGCCATTCAGCCCTCGGCACGATTAGCTTCCACCTTGGCTTGGGGAGCTGGTCCGCGGCGGGGTTTTCACTCGCCTGAGTCGGGTTTTAGGCCGATTCGTGCGCTTATCGCTCCCGCAGACCAGGGATCGGGTCCACAGTTGCTGTGACCACTTTGATGCCGTTGTTCAGGCCTAGGAAACAGGACTGCACCCTTCCCCTGGCCCTCTCCTATCCGCCACCTGGAGACGCGCCCAGTCGGTAGCTCAACCCCAGGTTTCCCTGCCCCCTACCGTTTGGGGGAGGCAGTTCGACCATCTGGGATAGAATTTTTATAGAAATGTTATTTTTTTTAGTGAAAAGAGACTTCCCCAAAGGTTAATCATGTTTTTGCTGAATTGTTGTCATTTGTCGGGGGTTAGTTGAAAAATATCTGATGGTTTGGCAGGTGTTATATAATTGGGAATAAAATATTAATTGGTAGGGAGGAAGTGGAAGAGAAATTTTATCAGCTGGAGATGACTGGCAACTGCTGTGAGATGAATCGAGCAGAATAGCGCGTCGATTCATTCCGAGTGGAGGCCGGGGTGGCGTAGGTAGTGCAAAAGGCGTCTCCAGTGGAAACGCAGTGAAGAAAGAAGCCAAAGCAATGTGCCTGCACACGCGAAGCCCGCGCGCGCACTTGGGTCAGACAAAGGAGAGTCAGTTGGATATGATCGGACACGGAGAGAGAGAGAGAGAGAGAGAGAGGGTGACGTGTTGGGATCTTACTCATTGCTCCTTCGGGCGAGAGACCCGTCGACGAGGTTCTTACAATAATTACTCGTTGAGTAAGTACTCTTCTTTTTGGCTTCGCTTGCCTCGACGTCGCTTTTTCAATTTTCCCAGAATCCTCTGGGGGAGCAGGCGCGCTAAACATGATTACCGGTGGTCCAACCCGGATAAATTCTGCTTGCTTCTCTACTTAGAATTATTTAAAAACACTAAAAATACATAGTCCCATGAATAATCTTAAAACCATCATTTTTATCATTTTCAGTGTCAAAAAAAAATTTTCAATGCATGAATTACTTATGCTTTATTTTTTAACAATTACTTGAAAAAAAATAGTGTATTTTTGGGAAGTAGGTTTAGTAAGTTTAAAGGCAGTTTTAATGAAAACTTGGCTTAAAAAAAATTTTTTTTTGCGGATTCTAACTAAACTATTCGACTTTTTACGACTTTAACAATGAAAAATCGATAAAAAATGACTTTTTCCGTTTGAAATGTCGCCATTATGATTTTTTATTTGTTTTAACAGTGGAGTGTAAGTTTTTGAGGTAAATCAAGACTCGATTTTTCGGGTTTGATGCCATTAAACCCACTAAAAACCAACAAAACATGAAAAATCATAGTTTGAAAATTTTTTTTTCCGTTTCCAGGACTGAATAAAATAGTTCCAGATTAGTTGGATATCTGATATGGCTAATGGGCGTGGGTTAATGAATTTTGCATGAGTATATTAACCGACACAGTGCGACGTTGCGAAAGTTTAATTAAACAAGCAAACAGGACGATCAAAGTGGTGGGCAAATGAGCGACCAATTGTCGAGTGTAATAATAATAAAATAACCAAAACAGTGGCCGTGCATGTGGCTACAGCATCTATATAGCTGCACAGATGGGGGAGGAAAGCAAAATTCCATGTGGAGATAGTAAAGCCCTGTCCAATTACATCCAAGGGTTATACGCGCGTACATACAGAGCGCTGCAAGTCCCACTGTTGCAATACCGACAGAGTAGCGGCCAATTGAAAAATAATAGAAGCCCACGCCTTTCTTCTATTCGTGAGTGGTGTGGATTCCCCTTGAGGATCCGCGCACATATCTCTGGCTTTAGTGAAAAGAAGAAAGGATGCCCCGAGACGATTTTTTTCCCTGCATCATTCGATAGAATAGAGTGCATCCCCTTTGCAAAACACATATGCATTATAATATTTTATTTACCCTCTTAGGTGCATTGTAAATATAGCTCTGTAATATGGGTAAATGTCCTGCCGGAAAATATATCGCTTTTTACGCAATATATTTCATTTAAAAAATTATTTTTTTGATGGACAGAATTTTTCTGCAGATGGATATGATTGCAGTTGATCAGAAATAATTGACAGTATTTTTTATTTGCCAATTGATTGTCCGAAAATGAATTTTGCTTTTCACGTGATAAATCAATTTTTGGTTGAATATAAATATAAACATTAATTATTTAATAATTTTTTCATTTTTGTGGCATTGATGGAATTTATCCAAATTATTTTCCAGCATGAATTTTCGAATTATAAGTCGAAAATTTATTTTTTATTGATAGATTACATAATTAATTTATCCGTTAAAAAAAATTTTTTTTTTTTTTTGGATGCTCACAAATTTTTTAAGTCTTTTAAAATATTTTCAATAAAAAAATTAATATTATAAACAAATTTAATCATTAACTATTATTAATTTTCATAAAAATGCTAAATAATTTTAAATACAAGTTTTGCTGTCAGAAAAAAATTTATTTTTCACAAAAAATGCAATTTAATATCATATGCTTATATTTTTTATAAAAAAATTTTTTTTTTTTTTTAATTTTCGACATTTTGCTGAAGTAATTTGAAATAATAATCGTATAGAAAAAACTCATTCTGTCTGAAAATAACCCAAATACTAAAAAAAAAACAATCGTGGCGTTAAAATAAAAAAAATAGGTGGATAAAAAATAAAATAACCCGAGGATAATATTCTCCTACACCCTCTCTCTAATGGCAACATAAAAATCTCTCATCTCAATAATGAAATTAATCCAGCCAATATACCTATACAATACTCTGCCCCAATTTCACCAACAATAGAATCATAAAAAAAAAAAAATGAAAAATTAAATCTCGATAAGTTTAAACTACAGCAAACTCTAACGAGGGTTCTAATTAGCGTCTTTAACGCGTACTTGGCATTCAAGTCATAAATGTCTAATCGAGAGACAAACTTGCGTGGATGGCGAGGCAGGGGAAGACATTGAGGGAGAGAACGACGTCCCCAGGCGCTCGCGAGAGAGTGCGAGGAAGGGGCGAGTTAGTTTAGAGGGCAGTTGAGCCCTTCTGTCGCTCATCTAGCTCAAAGTCACACTTGGCTGGGCGCTAAAGCCCCCCTCACAACTCGCCATATCTGATATGGAGCAGTGAATGAGTTAACCTGGAGAATTGGCCTTTCTCCGCCACCTGGTGACGCACGACAGAATTTCCAAGTCAATTTGCCTATCCAATTAGTGGACTGATGTTGTGGGGGGCCCCGCCGGGGTCTAGATCGCACATTTTGACCGCTGCAATGTCAGATTTTCATGTTGCAGTCGTTGAAATCGATGGAAATTGGCACTGAGCGACCCCTTAGTGCAGCTCTCTCGTTCGGCCACGGGACACCCATCACTTTGAACGCGGTCATTCGATACTCTATGGCTGGTAGTGTGCTGTCAAATTGCCCTTGGCGACACGCGACCCCCGCACACTTTTTCGCACGACTGAAATGCGAGTGGACGTGTAAATAAAAGGAAAAGCGAGCGAAGCGTGAAGGGTCTACTTCAAACTCAAGTTTAAAAAAGTCTCGTGCGTTCACAATAGTGTTTCAACAAGAAGCAAGTTAAAATTTTTTCGTATTTTAATGAGCCTTTTTTTATTTCAAAGTGTCGTATTTTCAAGGAGGATAATTTTACGACAAACGCAGAGCAAGGTTTTTTTTATTTATTTTTCAATATTTTGGAAATGAATAAAAGAGGAAAAATTTTGTTAAGACATTTTTTGTAGAGAATTTTATTGTCTATAAAAAAGGTTGTATATAAAATTTTTGTAACTCTAATAGTTTTTGAGATAATAAGAAAAATAAAAAAAAAAGTGCTTGTTTCGAATGATGGGAAAAAAAAACTTGAAAATTTTATTAAAAATTCAATATTTTAGAAACTAATGAGAGATGAAAAATTTTATAAAAACCTTTTTTGTAGAGAATTAAATTATCTATAAAAAAGATCTCATGCAAAATTTTTATAATCTCAATAAAGATATAAAAAAAAACAACTGTTTAATAAATCGTTTCGAAATCTCAAAGTATAAAAAACGACTTTTTATATCATGAAAAAAAATTCTCTAAATCAATTTAACGATTTAATTTAGAAAAATTCTTTAATATAAATATCACAAAAATTATTTACTAACAAATTTTGTCTTAAAATTTAATTTTATCCTCCCGAAAACGTAAAAAACGTTGAAAAAAATATATAAACTGTCTAAAAAAAAAGGTAAAAAATTGTGATAAAAAATAATATAATCAAAAATAGTTGTTGATAATATTTCTATCAGAATTATGGGGTATTTTCAAATACAATTTGGTGGCAGAGATGATTTTATTTCCGCAGAGAGGCAAGATCAAAGCAATATAAAGCGTTGTGGGTACACACAGAGGAGATTTATCCTGATCGCGGCTTTTGACGATGAAGTAGCCAGAAGTGGACGCTGCACGCAGGCTGCAACGATCATGTCGACGAAAATTCACTTGCGAGAGTTTGTTTGGATACACGGCAAAGTCTATCGCTATAAATCGTTGGCCAGAGGGCTCGAGCGGCGGAAGCATATTCCGAACAAGGGTGTGTACAGGTCGGGTGTGTTTGTGGCTGCGGTATTTCAAGCCAGAGCGCGTTAATTAATAATTTAATCGAAGAGCTCGGGTCCTGCGCTCGCCTCCTTTTCGGATCGCACATGCTCTAATTAAAAGCAACCTCTGCGCCCGCATGAGCCGCACGCTCTTCGGCTTTGCCAACCCAACGTATTATACATTAAGTATAAGCTCTCATCAAGACGAGTCCTGCATCATATCGTACACACATCTCTCTCCTCAAAGTCTTCAAGAACGCGCCCCTATGCCGCTCGCAAAAGCTCAACTAAAATTCAACATTTTTTAGCCTCAAAGTTTTCGCTGTATTCACACTATCAGCGCAAAATTGCAATTGAAATTTACCTGATGCATAGTCGATTTTTTCACGCTTTTCGGATTTTTTCGACATGATTTTCGCCCCATCGCGCAAGGATATTTGACTAAAACTTTGCCATTGCTAGAAAATTTGACATCGAATTGCACTCGCTAAAAAAATAAAATTTTTTAAAACTTTTTTGAAGGAAACAAACACTAATGTTATTATTTCGAATTTTTTTTTTCTTCAATTTTTATTAATTAAAAAAAAATTACTTTATTAAAAATAATTTTTTACCGTGGTTTTTTCGATAAAAAATTACTTCATAAACGTGAAAATAACGTCCGCAAATTTTATATAGTGTAAAATAGTTAATTTTGAAAAAAAAATCGAAAATTTTAATAATCTGCCAAAAAATTTTTTTCAAATTTTCAAAAATTGTGAATTGTTTTGCAAATTATTACTATCATAAAAGATTTTTTTTTTTTTTTTTTTTTT